>JAYKAV010003161.1:399893-450404 GCA_035582835.1 Phoebastria nigripes
CACAGTATTCAAGGTGTGGCCTCACCAGTGCCGAGTACAGGGGCACGATCACTTCCCTACTCCTGCTGGCCACACTATTTCTGATACAGGCCAGGATGCTGTTGGCCTTCTTGGCCGCCTGGGCACACTGCCGGCTCATGTTCAGCCGGCTGTCAACCAGCACCCCCAGGTCCTTTTCCGACAGGCAGCTTTCCAGCCACTCTTCCCCAAGCCTGTAGCATTGCATGGCATTGTTGTGGCCGAAGTGCAGGACACGGCATGGTGGTGGCACACAGGGGTCTGCTGCTGGAGGGCACATCTCTGCGGCAGCAGGTTAGCCTCCTTCCACAGGTGGCAACGGGGGCATGGTGGCCTCTGGAGGCTGAAGTCTTGGCTCAGACTTCCACAGGCTCTTGAGGCTCCTGCAGTGAATGCAGACAGAGTTTCCCTGTCAGTGAAATGTGGAGTCTTGGGATCTAATGAGATGTACTGTTTGGGGGCTTGTGGCTAGTTATGTCCCCTCCTTCATTTTCTTTTTTCCTTTCATTATTAGTTCTATAAAACAGTGCAAAAGAAAAGAATAGTAGAGGTGTTGAAGCAAACAATTTTTTTCTTAATTGTGATGTGAGCAAAATTATACATTTCTCTTTAAATGAAAAGTACTATTTGAGGAACTGAATATGTCCTGGAGACTGTTTTCTAAAAATGAATTTCTATTCTTTCCTTCAAAAGATGTCTCCAGGAACGTGCTCTGTTTCTGTCTGGCTTTACTGAGGATGTATACAAATATTCCCCCCCAAAGAGTAAAGAGAACTATGAGTCTTTTTAGGTCACTTTCCATGATCCTCCCTCCTCTGTCCATCACCTTTTACGTTCTCCCACCTCTGCTGTGCTGGTGATGCTGTCCTCATCACTCATCCATTGCATTGCCATGGAAGTACCTCCACTCTTTCACTCCTCTCCCTGAGGGCATTGGAGTGAATGGGCATTGCTTCTTTCTCACCTGTATGGTGGCACTGCCCAGAGCTGCTGTCACGTGCAGGGGCTGACTGTGCACGGGAGGAGCTCCCTGGATGGGGCCTCCCGCTCTCCTTTAACTTTTCTCTGCCCTGATTTTTGAGGAAAACTAGCTATGGCGAGGGGAGAACGCTGCTTATCAGCCCAAGGCCGTTGCATCCCTGCTTCCTCAGGCACCCCCAGGTGCTCTCTTGCTCCTGCCCATCTCGGCGCAGTGGTCGGTGGTCTTCTGGGGGGGCTTTTATCCTCGGCGTTGGCCCTGCTACCGTACACACAAATAACAGTAATGTTTTTAATGGGCTGCCTGGGCTGAAAGCAATTTGGATCCCATGTAGAAGTGTCTTCAACAGCCTCTCTCAAGCTGAAGAGCTCAGCCTACAGAGGTGCTTACAGCAGAAACGCTGTTAGAAAGGAATTGGCAAGAGACTCTTGGAGCTAATAATAATAATAATRTTACAGAACTAAAGCAAAGGAGATAGAAGTCATTAGGAATGAAGAGAGTTATTTAAGTAGAATAAGAAGGTATTTTAGAGAACTTGGATAGATTAGCAGGGGCAATGCTGATGAAAAAAATGTATATACACAAATAGGCTTATGATTAAAAGCTGAATTAGTGAACATAGTTAAAAGGATTAAAAAGAAAAAATTAAGCTAAATAGTTGAGATAGGAATAGTGCAGCAGCTTTGAGCAGGTTGTTGTTTATCAGCCTGCAGCTTTTGCTCTGCAGAGAGAGAGTGCAGAAGAGCTGGTTGAGCAGCGAGCCTTGCAGCACAGTGGGGACTAGTGGTGCTGGGCATCTCCTGAGGACTTCTTCAGGCATGCTCGGTTGTGAGGCTGTGCTTGAAGCACAGGGAAACCTCCTCTTGCTGCGGATGCTCCTCCAGGGTTCGGAGGTGGAATTCCCTCTTTATAGGGCCTGTCAATATCCTTCTGCTGGAAGTTGCATCTCTGTGAGTGGTATTTCAGCAGACACCAGGGACTGTATTTTCAAACATAAGTGTTTGCAGTTATTGCCATCTTTTTTTCCAGACAGATATTTGGGCCCTTACGGTACTTAAGAATGTAATGATGGCAGCCTCCACCTAGTAGCAAGGAAGAGGTTATTGGCACCTTTTGAAGAAAAGTACATTGCAGGAAAATCTGGGAGCAAAACCCATGACAATATAGTCAGTAAGCAACTTGACTTCAGTTACTGAGCAGTTTCCTTTCTCCTCCTCATATACTTATCTCTACTAGAATTGTGCTGCTGGCATTACTAAGTGGGCTTTGATAGTCCTTAGGAGCATCTAGGTCCCAGTCCTCCAGCAGCACTTATTTACCATGATTTAAAGCTCTTTTTCATGTGGAAGGGAGGTGATTTCCAAGTAGAGACCAGTCTGCCAGAAGCATTGCCATGACTGCAACCCTTGGACCCTGCAGTGCTCATATGTTGCAGAAATTCCATGGGACTGGATGGAAGAAGAAGATGCAAATCCCGTCTCTTAAACAAAATGCAATACTGGCAGAAGTTGGACTCATTTTATTCATACCTATTGAACTCAGGGTCCAAGCCATTAAAAGGAGAGCTTTAGGAGGAGTTACCAGCAAGGAAACCTCAGGGTCTTTATGCATGTGATCTCTACACACCATGTGTTCATACAACCTTTGTGATTATTTGATCCTTGTGATAATTAAGACTATTTCATGATAAAATAAGGGAAAAAGGATTTTCCACTCCAAAGTAACCTTAAATATTCACCCTGAAATAAAACCTGTGATGCTTTGAATTGTCCTAAGAAAAGCAATGGTGGTTTCAGTCCTGTTATGGGAAGTATATGAGGGTATAACACATCTCTAAAATTATACTTTCCCTTTGATTAATCTCATCCTGTCTATTTGCTGCAGTGGTTGCTCAGGGTAGTTCTAAAAGTTTGTGTTAAACTCAGGGGAAATGAAGGGATACAGAGCAAAAAGGAGGACTCCATAGCAAACAGTCAAGAAGAAGGAGAAACAGTCAGGATGAAGGGGGATGTGCAACTGTCTCAGCAGACGGGRCTGAGGAATTGCGGGAAAGCCTGTGCAAGGGTCAGGAGGAGGAGAGAGACAGCAAGCACTGCCCTGGGACCCCCCTGCAGTAGGTTTTCCAAGATCTGGTGGCTCTATTATGGTGGCTGGGCTTCACTGTTAATGCTGTAAACAGATGGCAGCTGTGAACAAAGGCTGTCCTCAAGTTCAGCCCAAAATTTCAGTTTCTTACGTGTCCTGTATGTTTTCTGTCTTTGGGAATTGTTACTCTTGCATATAACTACGTGTGGTTCTTATTCCCATCATTTACTACAACTCAGTTATCCCCACAGGCATTGCAATTACTGAGGGCTGGAGCTTTGCTGATACTCTATGGCCTGTCCTAGGAATATGAGGCACTGGGTTGAAGATGCATATGAACCTGTGTGTAAGGGCAGCTGGAGATGGAAAATCATGTTCTCAGGCCACCTTCAAAGCCTCAGAAATAATGTTCTTTATTTTTGAGTGAAAACAAAGCCCTGTGAATACTTTTTCCACCATAACAGAACTGTGTAGGAACATTTCTTTTCAGATTGGAACAGCTTATAGAGGTATTTTTATTTTTCTGCTAGATCCTATTTCCTGGTCTGATGGGAGGGTCCAACCTGCCTTTCAGAGATCCTCCTGATGAAAGACACCCTTAGTTATAGCTAATGTTTCCATGAAATGTTTCAACTTTGGCAAAGCACTGCACTTCAATAAAAATGCTTAATCAAAAATATTCTGGCTGGCTCTACATATACAGTCCTTTTCATTAGCATTACAGAAGAAGTATTTTCCTCAGAGCTACTTATATTCTTAAGCTGTCATGATGCCAGCAGTGAGCATTATCCTCCCGCTGGCTGGCACTGCAGCCCAGATCCACTGGGGTGTAAATCATGAAACCTGTGTTAGCTTCAGCAATGCACAGTAAGAAAATATTTGTCCCCCGAGTCAGCCTGCCCCAGAGGAGAATCTGTCCCATTGATTTGGATTTCTTTTTGCTGTTCACTGTCCTGCATTCCTCCTCTGTCCTATTATTTCTTCCTGCTCCTGTGCCTTCACTCGAGGAGCAGCACGTACTAGAGAGCAGGATTTTTTTTTTCTCGTTCAGCAAGCCTGATTGGGACTTCCATTTCTTGCCCTGCTTGTTGATCCAGCGGAGCTAAGCTCACATCCTTCATAATACAAGGTGATGTGACAAGGCCCTCTGGGGACCACCCCTGCACACTACATGAATGAACAGTCCTATGGTCAAATAGTTTTCCGCTACTTTGACTTCTCTGTTGTGTTGCTCAGCTCTCGGAAAACAAAGATTACTCTGTTTCAGCCTACAGCATGTTGAATTTGAAGAGCTCTTTTGTTCCCTGTTCTTTTTAATGATTGTTGATATAGTTGTAATAAATAATCTTTCTCATCAAGAGATGACTCTGCGCTCTTCCACTGTGGGATATGCTGCTATTCCCATTTATGCATGGGGACACTGAGGTGGAGAGAAGTTACAGGTGTGGTTTTTGTGGTGCTCAGCACTTCCATCTCCAGCTAAAGTTGTGAGATCTGGAGCACCCAGCCACCTCCTCCTGGGCAGAGCTGGTAACAACACTCTTTGGAGAACTCAGTGTATTTTCCTACAACCGCAGAGTGGGACAATGTCACAGCAGGGAACTCCCGGACTAAGGATCAACGTCATTTCCTTCTCCTTTCTCTGTCCATCCAGCCATTCAGCACTCCCACCTTGGCATAAAAAGTCCTCTASAAAAGGACTTTTGGGCAACCAGCAAGGACGTGGATGTCAGAAGTGGGAGATGATTCCTGGGGTTTTTGGTGCAGGCTCTTGAGGCATGTGTCCCAGGTGGGTGGTCCCCTCCGACTTACTGGCATTTTGGTTCCCTGCTGCAGACCCAGCCTCGCTCCCGGTGGTCCCAGCAGCAGGAAGGAAACATTTTGAAGGGTTTCAAAACCTTGCCAGAGGCTGCAGGAATTATTTCCCACCTCCTTAACTTTGTAGGAGCTTTGCTATCACCTAGATGCAAAAACACATCAAGGGGATTTCTGTTGCATACTGTGACGAAAGTCTCTGCTTTTGGGATGTTTCAGACCAGGGCAGATGGTGTAATCTTCCAGCCCCGCTTCTCTATCCCCATCTCTGTTGCAACCCAGGCACCCCAAGGGCTGCAGCCATGAAGCCCAGAGGAAAAATTCTGGTCCTGGTGTCCTCCTGAGTACCGCCTGCATGCTCCCCAGGAGGCCAGTGGGCCGCAGGGCAGCGCTGGAAAGCTGGCTGTCCCTCAGTCCTGGGGTGGCCACCTGTGACCAGGAGCAGGTGACAGGCCCATTAAATCCTGTTGAAATGGATTAGCGACGTGGCTGCATTTTCTGGGTCAACAAGGCTGAGCCTGTGCTGCCCCTTGCTCCAGGCAGCTCCTGAACAGCAGTTGAAGGACCCTGGTTTTCACCGGAGCTAAAATGATTTGGACATGATATCCCTGCATGCTGGCCTCAGCTTACCCTCTTTCTGGGTGCAATATCTCATGGGAAAGACTGCCAGGGCCATTGGCTGAGTTTCCCTCTAATTATGCCATGCAACACTAAATAAGTCTGTTTGAAGATGTCTTTTCCCTTCCTCACTCCAGACCTACTGTTTCCCTTGTGTTTTTTCTCAAGTATTTTCTCTCTAAAGTGCTCTGCAGTGCTCCCTCACCCATCTGCACACACCTGCCATGGCTGTCTTTCAACCAGGGGATTTTGGAGGGATTAAGCATGCAGCCAATATTATCAGTGTCCTGTTCACCTCCAGAACCCTGAAAAGCACTATCTTCTGGTATTTGCATATACTTCTCACTGCCTGCTTGGAGTGCCTGACATGCAGAGACATTTTGAGAAAGAGGATCAACATCCTTGTGTAGCTGCTGGCCAGCCAGCGAGTCAGGGCTGAAGCTGGGATGCTGTGAGTGGAGCTGCAGCCACCAGTGCTGCTCTCTGCGGATGGACAAGCCAGCCTGGATAAAGCAGAGCAAAGACATTCCCTCCAACCCAGAGCCAAAATAAAAAGAAAATCCAAGTTTTTTTAAAAAAAAAAAAGCTTTTTAACATTTGAATAAATTTAGTTTTCCCTTTATTTTATTCTCACCTACTGAGCTTTGACTGGGACAGCACGTGGAAAGGATCACAACAGACTGTCCCTGACCAGGTGGATAAGCACAGGAGGTTTGTGCAGACAAGGAGAATTCCCAGATTTAGTGAGGCCATCACTTGCAGGACCCCCAAAACATTTACTCTGCCCTAATGGGAATTCTCACAGAAGCAGGACACCCAGCCACTGAATGCAAAGCACCTCTGCACCTGCTAATCTTCTTTTTTGTTATTGAACCTACCCCTGCCCCACACACTCAGTATTTGGCCATTCCTTCCACTTTGTTTTGCTATGTTGCTGTCTCTCTTTCCTTCAATAGCACACCTGCTTTGTGATACTTTTCCATAAGCCGTCATAGACAGCAATCAGACTGGGATCCTCCTTTCCTGTAGTTAACTTCCTGCATTTATAAGAAAGTGGAAGTTTAGAAGAAATTCTTTGGGGGCTAGTGATGGCTGAAAGGTCCTGAACAGGGCAAGGACATCTAGAAAGACTCAGCCTGTATTAACATCAGCCCCATCAGTCCCCTGTCACATTGCTTGTTCTGTGGTAGAAATGAAGCCTCGATTTACACCCAAGGAGAGTTTTTTTYCAGCTCCTGCACTGATTTCCTGTAATGACCTACATGTGGTCTCCATCGTCTTGAGTCTATTGCGTCTTGCCTTCACCTCCCTCCAACCTAATCACATCCATTCCTTTTTTCAGCTGAAGCCTCTCTCTTACCACTGTGTCAGAAGATTTCTTCTGCCTCTTTCAGTCTTCAGCATACCTGTCCCCCTGCTCATCAGAGCAACAGTCACAACAGGCTTTGCTCCCACTCCCTGGCTTCCTCCTGTAACTTTGCTGCCTCTCTCTGTGCCCCGCAGCCTCGCGTGCGGCGTGCATCTCAGTTACTCTGTGCAGCGTGGCACTGCTCAGCTCCTGTTGCCTTCCCCAAGAGCCCTTTGGAGGCGCTTTGCAATGGTTCTAGCCAGGAAAATAATGTGCAAATGGTTTCAACAAACAAACAAATAAAACACTTTCTATTTTTGCTATTTCCAGAAAAGAACAGAGAAATGGAAACCCAGGAGAGTCCTTGGGTGAATCTTGGGGGGTTTTTTGTGAATGAGTGGAGGGTCAGATCAACCTCTCAGTTTCCAGTGGACAAAACATATACAGCAGTGCTATAGCTRTAAAGGTCATAAAGGGTCAGGGGAATATGCCTTTCTTCTCATCATCCCTCCAAATTCTGCAGAAATCTCTCATCGGATATTATTGCTATTTTTTGTGGCAAATCGAGGTCACACTGCTGGGTGTTTTATAACATACATAAGCATGAATGCGGGCTGATGCTGCCTGCCAAGCTTTGTGCCCAGCGGTGGTACAAGACCTGCTGCTGGTGTAACCTCCTCCATGTGCAAGTTCCTCCTCAGGCTGGTTAACAAACACCCACTTCCAGAAGCGAAGGATCATGATCTCARCCTCAGCACCCAGCTGCTGCATTGTCGCTGTAACAATAGTGCTATTGTAACTGGAAGGAGGTGATGTTTTCCAGGGATTCATTGAGCAAGAAAGGCTCTGAAGTGTGTGAGATCTGAAGAGAGCAACAAACGACAATTCAGCATAAAGGCACTCTCTTTCCTTTTGGGAGAGTTCAAGAGAAGAATAATATGATCTAATAAAAGGTATTACGTTTCGTCCCTGCATACCTTGCCTCTCCAACACAAAAACGGACTAGAACAAACTAGTTTGGCCAAGATATAAGTTTAGCAACTGTTGAATTGTTTCCAGTTGGACAACAGGCAACTGGAAGTGTTGGAGGCAGCAGAAGGGAATTGGGAATAGCTGTTTACCCAGCCCTGGTGCTGCTAAAATCAATTAGCTTTCTTCTCCTTGTGCCACCATTGCACAGACCCGTACTTGTTTACATGTTTAAACGTGCAGGCATGACTGCTTGAGCCAGGGGTTACTTGGATATCTGTGTGTTTAACTGCATGCACAGTTGCAGTGTTAAATATTCAGGCAAACAATTCCTGCAGCTTTTGCCTCCTTTCGAAGTGTGACCCAGTGAACCCCTGCAGGCTGTCTGAACTGCAGTGACAGCTTTGCCAGTCGGGCACTGTATCTGCTTTAAAGGCCAAGCTGTCATGTCTTACACACTAAATCTGGAATTCCAGCAGCCCCGTCTTCACATTCCCCAGCCTGCATCTGAGACATTCACCCACAGCCTCGTAATCTTGCTCCCTCTTCATCATGTCGCCTGCTTGAGATTCTGAGACCTGGCATGGGCAGAGGGTGGTGGGGCAGGCTCCTTGCTTTTCCCATGCTGTGACACTGTCCCAGGGAGGATGTGACYCCATCTGTCACTTATTACATATGGGCTGGAAAAAGGAGAAAACACCTGCTTAGCCTGTCGTTAGCTTAGGAAGAACCTGGGTCTTGTGATTAAAGAAAMAACTGGGGGCTGAGGGCTCCTGCCCTCTGGCTCTGGCTCTGACATAGATGTCCAGATGGCCTTGGACAAGTCACCTGAACTCCAGGAGACTCTGGCCCCAAGCTGTTTTCCTCCATCCTGTTGCCTGCCTCACCTCTTTACATCGATGTGCCTGTGTACCCCTGAGGACCACTACTAAGATGCCTGGGCAATTAAAAAAAAGCAAGCGCTCTGGCACTGGGAACGTGATGGATCCATTTACCACATTTTCCACTTTCACTGGAAAAATATGGAGTGTACCACAAAAGAAAACAAAAACCAACAATGGAAATCTCTGCTTGAGTTTGTCAGTTGTTGGAGCAAAGAATTATCCTGGTTATCACAGCGTGTGCTGCCTCACGCAACACAGTGCAGACCCCATGCTTCTGCAACACCAAATAAAAAATATCCCACTTCTGAGAATAGGTTTTGTCATTACACTCTTTTTAGGTTTGGATTCGTAGTTCCAAGATGGGAATACCTTCCCCCTGCCCCTCGCTCACTCCCTGCCAAGCCCATTATAATCTATAGGGAAGGTTGAAGAGAATAGTGGGATTTGTTCTCTCTCCTTTTCTGTCTGTGATTTGAAATCTGCTGCATTTCTTTACTGTTGGAGAAAAAAAGATCTCCTATATTAGTGTTAAGTCTGTTTTCACCCCACGCCTCCTTCCACATCTCCTCTCATTCCTTTTAAAGACAGCTTGACTGCGGGTGTGAAATACAGCGTGGGGAGTCCATACATTACTTCCCTTGAAGTAAATCAAGATTTTTGTTATTTCGCAGTYATTTTGCCTGAGCTATTTACGTAGCCTTTCCTAGGTGCAGGCCTGGGCTGTTTGCTGGGAGATTCAGGACCCAATTGAGCTGTCAGTCCCCACTTTTCTTCTCAGGGCAGTTGCTTCAGTGTGGCCACTGCCAGCCTACCCAGGTGCAAACCAAACCAGGTTTGTGCTGAATGAATAATGCAGCCATTACGATGCTCCTTTTTCATTCCTCCACCTGATCCTCTGAGGAAAGCTCCTGCTATCAATTATTTGGGAAATTGGAGCCATCTGTGGGGCACAGGGAGCTTTATCTTTGCATGCTGCGCACAGCGATGATATGAACTGGGAGTCCCATAGGAAAAACACTATTATTATTTAAAGAGCTATCGGCTGTCATTGCTCTGCCCTCCACTGAGCTCTCTGCAGCTTTCTGATTGCCTGGTTGTTTGGCTTTACGCTGATTTATTGTACTTACATAAGTAGGATGACTAATGTGTTTTCCAAATGGTAATTCCACACCCAACTGTAACCCCCTTCTTTGTTCTGCATGAGCCCTTGGGTGTTATTTTCTTTCCCGTATCCATCCTGAATTGCCTTGTTTCTCTTGTGCTTCAAGGGTGTCTCCAGTATCTTCAGGAAGCTTTGCTTGYGTAGCAGTAGCTGCTCATGGCTGTGCAAAGGGTTGTGGTTTCAGATCCTGTTTGGGTTACTGAGCTGCTTTCCATGTGCAGCTGCAGAGCTGCAACCTCATGGCATCTCTCCTGGCAGGGGCTGGGAGACTGTGTCTGGAATCACTGAGTCCAGTTTTGTCCCCCCAGTACAAGACAGATATCAGCAAAATGGAACAAGGTCCTCTTGGCGGATGACCACGAAGGTGGTCAGGAAGCTGGAACGCAGGATGTAAGAGAAAAGGCTGAGAGATTGGATTTGTTCAGCTTGGAGAAGAGAAAGCAAAGGGGGATTTTACTGGTCTTTTCACCTGGCTAAAGGAGGTTATAGGGAAGATGGAGCCAGGCTTTTCTGAGAGGTGCACAATGTTACGACAGAAAGCAAAGGATACAAGTTGCAGCAAAAAAAATTCTTCTTCATAAAGCAAAATAAATTCCCCAGGAAGATGGTGCAGCACTGAAACAGAGCCCAGAGAGTCTGTGGATTTCCACCACTGGAGAAATTAAAAATTAAAGTGGACAAGGCCCTGAGCATCCTGCTCTAGCTTTGAAGTTGCCCTGCTGAGAGCAGGGGTTGGAGCAGACAGCATCCTGCAGTCCTTTGCAACCTGACTTATTCTGTGATTCTGCCCTCTGTCCCTGTCTCCCAGGAAAGTGCTGGGGAGAGGAGGGGAGCCTCACCCAGCTCTCCTTCTCCCTACTCACTCTGCGTGGCTACCCGCTGTAAAAGATTGCTGGGAAAGGAGATTTTGAGAGGAGGGGGAATATAATTGCCTCTCCCTATTAACATTACCTGACGTGACTGTCTTTTCCATTTGGCCAGACATTTTTCTGTAGGGAAAAAGAGAAATTGGGCCGTGCCTTGCATTTTCAGAAGTCCCATGCAAATGGCCTGACTGCCTGTGCAGTCTYGGCCGAGCTGGGCTGAGCTAGAGCCAAGCAAGTTGTGGGAAAAAAAGCAACAGGTCGAACAAACTTGTTGTGAGGAAATTTTCCCAGTTGTGAGTTCAGGGGAGACGGAAGGGATTTATTTATTGAATAAATCACTRTCTTGTGCTGTCTCTGTGTTCGTCTGTGGCTTTATCTATTAAACGGAGCCATTAGGAGAACTTAAATGCTCCCCAGAGTCATTCAGGATGAAAACACTTTCCCTTATGTCCCAGCTACTTCTTACCACCAGAAACAATTTCCCGTCTCTCGGAGGCCTTTGCTATGCACAGCATGTAAGTGATGGCCTAGGACGGCTGAACGGTGCCATCCTAAATCTCTGCTTTGTCGCGCATGATGAGTTAGAATAAATGCAGTAAATTGTGGTGTGTCGGTAATGGGAAAAGCAATGAAGCAAGGTCCAAAACAAGAGCAGGCCACTTTGTAAATAATAATTCCACAACTGATAGCTCAGCAGTGATCAGAAAGCCATGGCAGTCTGGTGGCCAGTCCGTCCCCTCATGTGAAATGGGCTCGGGGCTTTGGTCCAGTCCCTTGCCAGAGACGTGTGTTAGGTACAAAAGGGCTACAACCAGTGTGCCTGGAGGCAGATTCGGCAGCCTCTGTTTCCTGCCTTTAGGTGCTTCACACCCATCAGGATGAAAACATGTTGTTGGAAGTGACCTGGGGGATCTTGGCACTGGTACGAGGCCAGTACAAGCGAAGTAAGTAAACCTGCTCGTTCTTTCTAACTGCATTGCAAGCAGAGTTAGTGGGAGTATTTCATTCAGTGTCAATGGGATTAACAATCACTTCCCCCTCAGTCAAAGTTTGCATGAAAGTCTTTTGCCTTAGAAGACATTTTCCTGCTTTTCCACTCTGATGGGGCCTCAAGCCAGACTGAGAGTGGAGGCCGATCTGTCCATGCCTATGCCTTATACTTATAATAAACTCCTCCAAAAAGTCAGGTTAAGCTCAAAAAGCCAGGTTGTTTTAGGATGCTGACTAAAGTGATTAACTTTCTAAGAGATGGAGGAAACTCAGATAAGGCAAAAGAGAAATAAAGGGCTTTAGAAAGAAGTGTTCCCTGACTATTGTGTCTTTGGCCCTCTGCTCCTCTCGGCCTTGCTCAAAGTGCAGCTCCAAACCCRTCACTAGGTTCCACCTCCCCGCTTCCAGCATCTCCCTCTTCTTGCAGGCTCAAATCTCCCATCCCTTGGAGGCACTTGGGCAATTGCCCCAGAGGGAGCCGTGTCCCTCCCACGTCCTCCAGCCAGCCTCCACCCAAAGCAATACCACACAGCTGCCAACAAAGATCTAAAACTATCCATCTCATGAAAAAAACCTGCTTTTTTCTCGCAGGCGGGTTGGCCTTGCTGCTCGGACTCCTGCAAATAAGCCCCTCTCCGGCTGTGTCAGTGCAGGAGTGCCCTGGCTTTTGGCTAGTACCAGCGGTGGCTGTAAGCAAGCGTGGATGCTGCTGGCAGCGTGGTGGTGGCATTGTGGAGCGCTGCTGAGGCATTGCCAGTGTAATTAGGTGGTGTCTGTGATCCGTGCTGAGCCCCCTCAGTGCACAGCACGGCCGCACTGCCAGGCACCGGCTCATGCATACACAGCTGGGACTGTTGCATAGGCACAGCCTGCTGTAGCTATCAGGTGAGGAGGGTCTTTTCAGGGCACCGCAGGCAGGGGAGCGAGTTAAGAAATTATTCAGTTTGCTGAGAGTGCTTCGGACAAGAAACCATGTTTGTGATGGGGTGAGGAGTGTGAAAGTGTGATCTATGGTAACAACGGAGCATTTGTCTGCTCCTGCGCCTGTCTCCTATGCTGACCAAAATGTTTTCGGGCAAGGGGCATATTTCCTCATCAGAAATTTAAAAATTCAGGGAGGCAGAGAGAGAGATACCTTTCTCTCTTTCCCACCCTTCCCACAGCTCACATCGACAGCTGGTCTCTCCTTGTTCTGACTTGTACAAGACAGACAAACAGCCCTATGGTCAGCCATACCATATGGCTTTCATATCTCTTTCAAAACCCAGTCAGAAAACCCAGGTCTGACCTATTGCCTTCCTTGTACTACCAAAACCTTGCAGGGCTCCTCAGCCCCATTTAAGAAATACGAAGCTGTGACCATGTTTATTCATCAGTAACTGTGTGGGATTTATTTTTTCCTTTCCCTGCCCTGACCCCATGTTGAAGCACGCACACGCGCGCACACACACACGCACACGTTGTTGGAAAACATGCAGGCTACAGTAAGCATTTCATGTAATACCTTTATACGATTAAATATTTGAGCAGTTCCATTAATCTTGCAGTTAGCTGCACTGAACTGCATTACCCTCACCAGTGACAGCTGGAGGAACAAGTGCCCAAACACGCTGCTAACATGTTTACCCTCCCTTCCCACTTTGGAGTCCCTGGTAGTCTAATCTGGGGAACCTTTTACAGAGCCAACATCCCCCACTGGAGACTGCTCTGTCCTCAACATCCTTTGCAAATTGCTTATTGAAAGAGATCCCCTCTTATTACTTCCCTTCCTTTGCCTTCCGGTGGGCAAGCAAGCAGCAAGCAGGCTGCAATCTGATCAGCAAACTGCAGAGCATGAAAGCAGGAGAAAGAGAACGCAGGCAAATGGTCCAGGCGGAGGGGATCCAGCTCCTCACCTACCCCCTTCTCCATGGCTATCTCCTTCCAAACGGGATGCAAATCAGCGCCTTCTCGGATCACGGCATTGAGATGTCAGTCACAGGCCCTGTCTCCCAACCTACTTCTTATCCCAGCCTGCTTCTTCCCAGCTTCCCCACCAGCGGGGATGCAGTTGCACAGATTCAGCTGAGAGGTGCTGAGTGCTGTGCTGGTTTTCATGGGTTGAGGCTCTGGCTCAGATCCATTCAGCACACCTTGTCTTTCCCTGACTCCTCTGCAGTCCCTGTCATGTGCAGGAGAGACAGCACTGGATGTGAGAGGTGGTTCCAGCTTTCCAGCCATGCTCTACTCCATTGTGGGACAAGGGCAGGGTACCTCTGCTGAAATGAATGATGTGTGAGTAGAGAAAGTTGACACAGGTGGGAAGAGGAGAATCAGGCTTAAGGTTTGTGTGCAAAGTATAATCATCTGGCAGCTTCTGCAGGCTGCATAATGAACCTGCTTAATGTAAAAATAATGCAGTTTCTTGTGATTCTGGAACGCCTCCTCATTAAAATTGTACATTCGCTTTTCTTTAAAAAGTGACATATGAGAATGTGCATATTGCATCATATTAAAAAGCAGAGAAAAATTGCAAGCACCGTCTCACATTGCTAGGTACAGCAAACACTGTTGGCATCCCTAATATGAAAGTTTTTAATTTGATAGTTTATATTCCATTAGCATCCCTCATCTATCAAACCTGAAGTGCATAAATATAGTATGACATACAGTACTTTGCATTTGCAAAGACAGTGCTGTGAGGTGCATAAGAAAATATTTCTTGAGGCTCTAAAATGCCATTTTCAACATGATCTTGTATTTGCAAAACTAAAAAGGAGACTGGAAGTGAATGGGCTGTACCGATATTATGAGAAACCATTACAGAGTTACGTTTCACAGACTCTCCACAAACATCCGTCTGTTTACCTACTGACCAAACGATTGCCTTATCTAATGATCCATCTAGTCTGTTATTGTACTGCTCCCAAAAATATCACTGGCACTTGTTTAAGAGGAAAGGAAGAAAATAGTGCCCACAAACACATTTTCCTGGAGGGAAGCTACTTCCTGATATTTCARACCGTGATCAGCATATGATCAAACATTGGTGTCCTTAGTTTGTTGAATCCTCTAATCAAAATTTTCAAATACTTAGACGTCTTTAAAAATCTCTATTTTGGGGTCTAAAATAGGTGATCCCAGAAAAGAGAATGAATTTTTAGCTGCCAGGTGTTGAATGCTCTCTAAAAATTAGGCTCCTTTTAAAGGAGGGTACCAAAAATCCTGCTGCCCTAAATYACTGCATGTTTTGGAAAATGCTGGCTGCTGCTTTTGGAGAAGATTAATAGCCTTTTGGGATGAGCAAAAAATGTTACATCTCCTTTCATTTGTGTGCAGAAGTCCATTGATTCAGACTCACATTATGGGTGGTTCAAAGGATTACACACAAGGTTAGTAGTCCCCTGTTACGTGTTTGATTTTATATATAATAAGAGGCATTCCACTGGCCCATTTGACCTAGTCAATAACATAAGCGCAAGTAGTGGCTGAACGAAATTAAAGGAAGACAAAACCAAAAACTCTAACACAACTATTTGTCTCGGCAGCATACAGCTGTCCAGTGGGACTCTGTTGCAGAAAGCCACTCAGGCAAGGTCAGACTTCCATAAAGGACAGATACTCTGTGACTACTTGAGCTGCACAAGATAAAGTAAAAGTAATCACCCATGATTCAAGATAAAAACCTGTTTCCACAGAGCTCCCAACCCTTTCTTCCTCTGCTTTGTGTACAGCAAGCATTACATCAAGACTCACCTGTCATTAGACAGTGCTTGGACCATTGCCTGACTTAGCTACACAATAGCTTCTCTTCAAAGGGAGATTTCATCTGTGGTGCTATGGATAGCATGATGGTCTCCGACTCTTGCATGCCCTCAGTAGTAAATGGAATTAATTTAACACTGGGATGGTAGGTGCAGTATAGGGAGGGATCACTCGATCACTGCTTGACTACTYCAAACCATTGCTCTGTAGTCTAACCTGATAGAGGATGTATTGTCTCAAATCATCCCGTGATTTTGTTCCTGGCTTACAGGGGTGGTACCTGTGGAGGTGCTCACACTGTGGTGGGCTTACACGAGCCAGGGCTGCTTGTTAACACTTCACATGGTGAACAAAGTGGGTGAACTCAGTCTTGCTGCCTCCTGACACAGCAGGGAACCTGATGTCTCCCAGAGACATCAGGAATCTTGACGCTCCTGGGATTGACTGGGAAGCAGGAGCTGCTCTAAGCACTTGAGAAAGCGCCCAGCTCTAAGTCAAGATTTTGGGATGCTCCAGGTGACAGATCTTTCCATAGTGCACTTCATTGCTCTTCACTGCACAATGCTTCAGGGCTCAGCCTATATCCAAGCCTACTGTCTAGGGAAGGAGCTATGGAAAAAGCTCTGGTTCAAGTATTCATGAGATATGGGGCCAGGTGAGGAGGCTGGGATTTGCGCTTGCATTTTATGCTTCCCCCTGTCTCTTTAATTTGGTTAAAACAGAACATCACCCTGCATGTGAGAATCCCTACATGGATTTGAAGTAGGCAGTTAAGCCAAAAACCTGGATCCAAACAGTCTGTGCGTCAGAGTGGGGATTTGTTCACAGCCCCAGAGCACCTCCTGTGTCTTCATCCCTGCCCAGTGGAAACAAGCAGACAAAATGCACCAAAAAAAACCCACCAAGAGAAACTTAGCCATTGTGATTAACAGAAATTTTGCAAGAAACAATGGAAAATGACAGCACACAAATCCCAAAAGGTGTTGTTTCAGGTAGTGCTACAGATGTGAGCACAGAGAGCAGATGCTTTGAGACCRGCCTGGAAGGACTGAAGTCAAACAAAATCAGTTGCATTGTGCTAGTTTAGAGCCACCAGGTAGAGCTGAACACCTTGAACCATGAAACCTGTAGCCCCTTCCAGCAGTCATCAGCAAACACCTACATGTGCGAAGAGGCTGAATCCTCCACAAMTCAAGTTGATACCCTCACACTAAATGCACTCACAGATCCCTAAAGGAAGTTCCTCATGAGCTAAAGATGACAGGATATCTGCCAAGAGCCATGTGTTCAAAGTAAACTCATTCATAGTTGCACCCATTTCAGAGTGGGATTTCAGCCCTGTGTGCAGGGCTGGATTTGAAGTCTGTTTTGGGGAATCATTAAATTCTTATCTCACCATTTCTTCTTCACAAGATGGCAATCCTGGTATTGTTCGCATGTGGAGTGAAGCACTGCCATGTCCTGACCTCCCCCAGACCTCTCTCCTTCCAGTCTCCATCCCGAGAGGTTTCACATGTAACATCCACCTATGGTYAATACCACAGTTTGTTTTGATAGCTTCAGTCTGTTTGCATCTCTCCAGTGTTTGTATTTAGTGAAATACTTTCATCATATACTGTGTGCCTGGTTGCCATCTATTCTTCTGGCACTCAGCTTTCATGCAATGTGCCCTCTTGTACTTGCTTCTTTTCCTGCAGTATTGTGGCATAGATGGAGTCAGCTTCAGACAAGAGTCCTCTTCTGGAGGAGGCAGGTCCTAGGCTTTTAGGTCACAGCTTCCACTCCCTTTTGTGTCTCACCTGTGGACTTCAGAGATAAATTGCTTCTGTCATTTCCTTCAGGATGTCCCCAAAAGGGCACTGGAGACATCTACCTTCACCTGTGGAAATTCAATTTTTGGAAAATACAGGTCCCCCAATACAACGCACTGGGGTGCAGTTGGAGTGTGGCAGGCTGGAAGTGGAGTCTGCACAATGCTTCTGTCTGAAGGGAAAATGAATTTCTGGAAGCAGACAGCTAGCACCTTTCAAGCCCAATGTTGTGGTTTAACCCCAGCCAGCAACTAAGCCCCACACAGCCGCTCGCTCACTCCCCCCGCAGTGGGATGGGGGAGAGAATCAGAAGAGTAAAAGTGAGAAAACTCGTGGGTTGAGATAAAGACAGTTTAATAGGTAAAGCAAAAGCTACGCACGCAAGCAAAGCAAAACAAGGAATTCATTCACTGCTTCCCATCAGCAGGCAGGTGTTCAGCCATCTCCAGGAAAGTAGGGCTCCATCACGCGTAACGGTTACTTGGGAAGACAAACGCCATCACTCCAAACGCCCCCCCTTCCTTCTTCTTCCCCCAGCTTTATATGCTGAGCATGACCTCATATGGTATGGAATACCCCGTTGGGAGCTGACTATGCTCCCTCCCAGCTTCTTGTGCACCTGGCAGAGCACGGGAAACTGAAAAGTCCTCGACCAGTGTAAACACTGCTTAGCAACAACCAAAACATCAGTGTGTTATCAACATTATTCTCATACTAAATCCAAAACACAGCACTATATCAACTACTAGGAAGAAAATTAACTCTATCCCAGCTGAAACCAGGACRCACAACTACCTCGTACAGAACTTAGTGCCTCTGGTGTTGTTGCAGATGCCCTTTAACTCTTCTGCCTGGGCCCTGAGCCCAGAAACAGGCCAGCACCATTAGGTCACATCTKTAAAGTGAGACATCCATCTGAGGCTGCAGAGCCAAATCACAGCCTCAAGTGTTGTAGCCCTGTGATGCTCCCTGCTAGGCATATCCCATGAAGAACAAAGCGTGCAGCTTAGGGATGGCATCGGCCCATGTCCCTCCTGAGTGGTGGTAGCAGGCAGTGTGAGACCCTGCTCCTTGTTCAGAGCACAGGAGGGTTCCCATCCATGTGCTTTGGGGTCCTGCAGGCTGGTGCTGGAGTCCCACACCTTTGCTGGTCACTGCTTCTGGGAAAACCAGCTGTTACGTTTCGCCCAAACAGGCAAGAGCAAGCTGGCTCAAGACCAACCTGGGGTGTGAAAAGGAAACCAAATGCAGAAGGAAATCACTCTCAGTTTCAAAAGAAGTTCATTGAACTGGCCCAAAATCACAGCACCTGGTTTACCTGCTGCTGTCTTAAATACCCACAACTAGAACTGAAGGCATTGTATAGCTGAAGATACACAGTGACAGACACACATTCAAATGATTATACTTATATGTGTATATATATGCATTACATACCTTTGAACTTACACATATATATACATCAATATATATGAACTGCATTTTTATATAATTTTGTTTTACTGCAGTGAAGTAGGTGGTGATCTTTTAYTGAAACCAGCACACATGAGTTTTTCAGAGCAGAAAAACAAAAGAACAAAAGCCTGCAACCTCGCACTGCCCAAGAGTGGTTTCTAATTACAGTCACTGTTGCAGATCACCACTGCTGAGGGATGCAAAAGAGAAAAGCTGAATGATGATGGCAGAATTGCCAGCAGTTTTCAAAGCAACCTGTGGGGTGCTAATGCAGAGTGTGGAAAGCTTTAGTACTGAAAGCCTCTGAGCATGAGTCAAGCAGAAATAGGGAAGGGAGGAGAACGCACTGGCCTGTCACACAGTCATTGACAGGGCCCCAAAATGAAAACTTTTCAGCTACTTTTAGTCAKTAACTAACAAACAAGTGAATAACCTGAAATGTGAGCTGCTAGCAGGCCTGTGAATAGTTATAAGGATCTCTATAAAGGGAAGAAAATAAATAATCAGAAAAATATATTTGATATTTATTCAATAATTTGCTGAAACATTCACACCGTGAACCAGAATAGACCTGATCTCAACTATGCCAAAACAAATCTGAGTTTCAGTGCACACAGGGAGCTGTAGGACCAGAATCCAGATCACTGAGCCTTTTTTACCATTCTTTTATATTGATCTTATGCTATATTTACTCTGCAGAGTTATTGCAGCACAGTGGAATAGAGAATGAGTCTTAGTGCATTAGATATTTACAGAAGAAAAGCCACTTGATTAAGCTAATACTTAAGTAAGAATTGTGATATAGACCAGTAATACCATCCCAGAGACAGACTGCAACTACTAAGAGTTGTCCCTTTCTATTGTTTATGAACCTTTAACTAGCATTTATTTTCTAAAGAAGAACTTCAAGGGCTATCCCTTGAAGTCAAACTTATTACAAAAGCATGATAGTTTTCAGTCTAAAACATCTCAACAGAGTTGAACAGAGATGGATATGTTCTGCATGGAGGCAGGCACCCAGAGGAACACTGGCTTCAGGCAGAATCCTGCCCTGGGCAACATGGAACACCTCMGGGTTAAGAATGGAAAAACAGGAGAAAAAGGTATGCAGATGATGGCAGGGCCCAGAATATAGCAGAGAGAGAGGACAGTGACCAGTGGTCCCAGCAACAGCCTGTATATGGACAACCCCAGGATGGAAAAAATTTGTAGGACCTTGGAAGTGGAGTTTTAATCTTTTTTTCTACCATCCTCTAATGGGAAGGATTAATCTTCCTTAAGATCAGCCATTTAAAAATTAGTCTGAGGTCATCAACTAGGCTTGTGTAGACAGTGAAGAGGGGGAACAACCTAGTACAGGATAGGTGAATTTTCTTCCTGARGTGCTTTTTTCTGTCTCAGCCAGGTTATATGTCTAACTTTTAAATGGTTGCAGTTAAGAGAGAAGAATCCCACCCTTAATGGGTGGGACTTTTTGCTGGAGGTGTGGATGGATTCCTCCAAAGGAATTTGAATTTTGAGACTTTCTGCAGGGGAAAGGCAGACAAAGCATGGGTAAAACAGAGAAGCAGTCTCAAGAAGAGATGTGGGATTAGACTGACCTCAGACATGGTGAGCGTCTGAGGTTTAAACTTACAGTAGGTCTTTAAGACAGGCATTGTATATGGTTCTATCTAATTAGTTGCGATGAAATAACGGGATGAAAACATTGCAATGAAAGCTGAGTCTCTGCCTCATCAGGAGTGTCACAGCTGGGCCAGAAGTGGTACCTAGAAGTTGTGGCTGTTTTTTCCATACCAGCTTATYACAGCGTCACAGTGTGTTCAGGCTGGGACAGGGACTGGTGACTCTGTTCAAAAAGATCTTTATTTAGCTCAAGCCTATCTATCAGTGCACCTACCAAATGGAGGCCCAGCTCTGAAAGAACGTGATGAAAAGCAGATGCAAGGGGAAAACCTTTGTGCCAGTGGAAGCACCTTCACTGAGTTCTGCAGCACTGCGCTTGATTTGCCCCAGTGTAAAATCAAGATCAGCCACTGCATTTGCTGAGCTGCAAAATCAATGGCTAAAGACACAGCACAGACACTATAGGAACTCTGACAAGAAATGATAAGGGGATGGAAAATTAAGAAGAACCTAAAAGAAAACAAGAGCTGAGATTGATACTATTAAAATACATTTTTTCACCAGAAAATCAGATTATTAAACCTTTGCCACCCAAGACAGAAATGTTGTCTTCCACAGAAAATTGTATTTTTGTTGGAAAAAAAAAAAAAAAGGACCAGGCTGAGATTTTTCTACAAAGAAGTCTCTAGTTGGGTAAGCCACAGAGTGTCCCAAGGGAACTACAGTTCAGCTGACTCATTGTCTCATTCTCATATATGGCATATGCTCCACAGCCAGACTTCAAATCCTGCTGGAAGCCTGTCTGAAGGAGATTTGCAATACACTACCTCCCTCTGCCAGGAGGAGAGTTTGGAGTGCAGCAGGAGAGATATAGTAACCAGACATCATGATTGATAGGAGAGGAGACGGTATGGTACCTCAGTTAGAGCCTTCATTATCCTCCTTGGCAGCACTACGGTATCTAAACACCTGGGTTTTCATCCAAACACTCCTCTTCCTCCCACCCCCTCCAAATGAGAACAACTTCCACCTACAACATTGAATTTGTTATTTTGGAACTTCATGTACTACCTATCAGGGAGCCCAGTGACAACATGTTTTTGGTATTATTGTGATTTTCCCTGCTTTTTCTCATTTAATCTCATCTTAGAATCATAGAAGAATCATAGAATCATAGAATCACTAAGGTTGGAAAAAACCTCTAAGATCATTGAGTCCAACCATCAACCCAACACCTCCATGCCCACTAAACCATGTCCCTAAGCGCCTCATCTACACGTCTTTTAAATACCTCCAGGGATGGTGACTCCACCACTTCCCTGGGAAGCCTGTTCCAATGTTTAACCACTCTTTCAGTAAAGAAATTTTTCCTAATGTCCAAGCTAAACCTCCCCTGGCGCAACCTGAGGCCATTTCCTCTCATCCTATCGCTAGTTACCTGGGAGAAGAGACCAACACCCACCTCGCTGCAACCTCCTTTCAGGKAGYTGTAGAGCGYGATAAGGTCTCCCCTCAGCCTCCTCTTCTCCAGGCTAAACAGTCCCAGTTCCCTCAGCTGCTCCTCATAAGAGTTGTTCTCCAGATCCTTCACCAGCTTTGTTGCCCTTCTCTGGACACGCTCCAGCACCTCAATGTCCTTCTTGTAGTGAGGGGCCCAAAACTGAACACAGTATTCAAGGTGTGGCCTCACCAGTGCCGAGKRCAGGGGCACGATCACTTCCCTACTCCTGCTGGCCACACTATTTCTGATACAGGCCAGGMTGCCRTTGGCCTTCTTGGCCACCTGGGCACACTGCCGGCTCATGTTCAGCCGGCTGTCAACCAGCACCCCCAGGTCCTTTTCCGACAGGCAGCTTTCCAGCCACTCTTCCCCAAGCCTGTARCATTGCATGGCGTTGCTGTGGMCGAAGTGCAGGACCTGGCACTTGGCCTTGTTGAACCTCAAGCAGTTGGCCTCAGCCSATCGATCCAGCCTGTCCAGGTCCCTCTGCAGGGCCTTCCTACCCTCGAGCAGATCRACACTCCCGCCCAACTTGGTGTTGTCTGCAAATCTTACCTTTCTTTTTCTTGTAGCTGCCATTTTCTTCCATAACTACTGGCCTTCCTGTGTCCTCACTTAAATCATCAACATTTTTCATCATTGTCTTGCCAGTTTCTTGCAAGTCTCCTGTAACAGGCATGATCATTTCCACATCTCCTTAGCTCCCTTCCCCATGCAGATACTGACTCACGGCTGTGCAAGCCTACCCTTATCCCAACACTAATGTCTTTGGAAAATTAAGCCTGGGTTTAAATTTGTATCCGGGAGAGCTGAATCAGGTCTGGAGTTTGATTTTCTTTTTTCTAGATTTTTTGATGTCACGTGATATTATTTTGGCCTGTATACACTCTCTTGATGTTTCTATTTAGTATTTATTTGGTACCACGTTTTCCCCATTTTGTTTTTTCTGTTTCCTCTCTGGCAGACAAGCTGGATAGATGAAGGCATTTTTAGCCTCACAAGAACATCCTTTGGCGATATGGGGGAGCCATCATTTATGAATGGAGAAATGAAGCACAAAGAAATTCAATAACTTGATGAAGGTCACAGTAAGAAAGCTGTAGCAAAAGGGGCAAATTGAATTTGAGTGTCCTGAGCTCATGCCTGAGGTACAGGTGCATTCTTCCAGGTGAATAAATGAATGTATCACTAGGCATTACTGATATACTAACAGGTGGCTTTGGCAATGCTATCTATGAGAAAATCCTAAAGATTTCACCCAGAATTGACCTGCAGTGGCATCTTTTAAATTTTCTGKTTTTTTTTCTCCCTTCATGGAGGAGAGAAGGAACCAATTAAAAAAACGCAGTAAGGCATACAAGTGTTGCTTCCCATCACACTCAGTCCCAGGCTACTTCTCTTTTCAGGAGGGGAARAGGCTTTTTTATTTCAGGGAGGAGCATCACTGGAGGGTGCTGGCTGGGGAAGATGACCGTTTGACTTCTGCAGGCTGCCCTCTCAGTGCAGAAGAGGAACAGGTACATCTTCAAATGTCTGACTGAAAGGAAAAGCAGACTGCATTACTAGCTTCTAGCAACTTGCTTTCTACTACCATTTTAAAATTAATATGTTGCTGTGCTTTTTTCTACTTCATAGCTTGTCAAGGACTTTTCACATTACCTAGAAATAGCACGTAATGCTATGTTTTCATAAAAATAAACTAAATATCTTGCTGTTAAACAGTGTCTACTTAACTCCCTGGTATCCAGATTTTTGCAGAAAGCAGCCTATATTGTCAAGAACCAGCATGATTTTGGAAATCTTCAGCACAATTGCTATAAAGCATGTTAGATATTTCAGATGCAATTTCAGGAGCAATTCTTCCTTTATGAAACGGGCTTTGCTATATGTCGTTGAGGACTTCTTAGAGACAAGGTGCCGCTAAATCTGTCTGCCTGCTCTCGGTGTGTTGGTGCAGTGATCGTTTAGTTGGATCCATGGGCTGAAATCTCTGCTGACATCTTTCGCTGACACCAACTGAGTAAGCGTGCATTGCTTCAGGTAGCATCAGTGTGCTCTCTGCACAGTGCCTAAGGTCTCCCCTGGATATAGGTTGCCAAGTCCTTCAGTTGTCTTGACACCTCCTCCACCCATAATACTTCTCTAAGGGCCGCTTGTAACATATGGCCTTGAACTAGGTAACTCCTTGAAAACCTGCCAGCCCTGAGCCAGCTCCCAGTGGAAGTGCCAGTTCTTCTTGTCATGATAATTTCATTGCTCTAACCAGCTGCAATATAACTCCTTTTTAACTATATCAATGTTCTTTCCTTTTCACCCAGGAAGCACCCTAGATGCTGATGCGTTAGCATTGCTTCATTTTTGTCTTTCTGCAGCTGGATTGGAGAACCTAAGATAACATAGTGAAATTTCTGCAGTTTGGGTTCCTTAAATCTCATGCATTAGGATGTTCCTTGCTATTTGTACTGATTTCTAGGCTCATTTCAGTGATAGAAATGAAGACAATGTAAAATGATAGATGGACATATACAAGAAAATTGTTGATATAAGCAACTTTTACACTGAGGGTCATCATCATAAAATGGCACATATTTGTGCCAATATTGTTTGCACAATATCACAAAGTGGTGATTCTCTGTGGTCTAAAGTATCACTTCACTTTCTGAGTGTAATAACTTGAAGTAGATTGAATAGCCAATTCCTAGTGTTTCTCTGTATGTATAATAGTTGAGATGCATTCACTGTCTCTGGTTTCTCTTCACAATCGCTCATATCAGGAGCTGCTTAGAAGATAAATGGCAACATTTASGAAGCCTTTCTCTGCCCCCTCCCTTATTGCCTTTCAGAATAGGAAACAACAGACTGCATTTACTAAAGACTGAGCATCTTCCCAGCCTTATGTTGAGCAACTGGACACACAGACAATTTCTGGTAAAAAATATTCTTTATTTCCTGACTTCACAGACATGGAATAAGCAAAGTTGTAAAGGTTTAACTCCTGCTACTGTGGCACTCCTCACTGTTTATGATTCTGCTTTATAACCTGTTTGAGTGTAATCTGCATTTATGCTTGAGCTGATAAAGACTTTTTGTGTGCTGCCTGTGAAGGGGTTCGATAAGTTTATCTGAGAAGACACAATGGTTTATCCAAGCCTTGGCTTTTCTAGAAATTTCCAGGATTTTTGTTTTCTGTAGAGGACATGGGGATTGTGGTGGCTTCCAAGGCAGAGGAGGCAGAGAGGACCACTGGGGGAGGACTCATGCTCTGAACAAGAAGAAACTCCCTAATCCCTCTCTACCGCACCAAATGCGCGACGAGAACCTTCCCCTGTGTCCCTATTCTTTGGAGCACATCAGGAAGGCAAGGAAGTACTTACAGGCTGAGAAAAGCACAAAAGCTCCTGCCTTCTGGCAGTCCTGGCCTGCTGCTGCAAAATCTTTACCAGCAGCAGGGATGTGTCCCAGCTCATCCAAGGCAGGCATCGCAGTGGAAGGGACAGTAACGCACATCAGAGGGACAGTAAGGGATGGTGTGCAGGTACCAGAGAGGCCAGGATGGTGAGACGGGTAGTAGGTCTTGTTAGACTGGCCTATCTAGTTAGGAAAAATGGATAAACTGTCAGGTTTTAATCAACCACAAACTAACTGCCCAAACAAATGGCTGCATAAACCATTATGCCCTGACACTTTTCCATCCAGCATTCGCCTGAGAATTTTGCTTTATAAATCTGGAGAACTACCAGCTTTATAAAGAGGAGAAACTACCAAGGGAGAATCTCCTACTGGGATGCCTTTCAGTAAGAGGGCTTGGACTGCTCAGGGTAGCTGCCAACTGATTCTGCAATCTGCTGCCTCATTTGATCTTCCCAAGCTAGTACTACATAATCAATAATATCCTGCAGTCCCATAGACAAAAAGTGCAGACAATGTACCTATCTGGGCTTGTGTTGTTTACTTTTAACTGTGGATTTCATTATCTTGTAATTACCTTACTTACTGCTCTACTGGGGATAACACTGGATTAATCTGTCCCCAGTTCTTATAATTTGGTAAGGAAAGCTTTAACAGTAAGAAATTATCAGTTTTCTAATGCACATTGCTAGTGTAATCATGTGCTGGACTTCAGTTGTTTTTTTCTTCTGCACTTTATTCTCGTGCCCATTTATCTCTCTTTTTTGAAGGTAGGGCTCAGGTCTGATATTCTACATGATGGTGAATTTTGAGATCCCTCTGGAAAGTAGTAATTTATATTGTTTTCTTGTCATTTCTTTTCCCTGTTTTAATACATTTAAGATATTTTAATACATTTACAATGTTTTTTACAAGATTCTTCCTGAATAAGATACTGATCAGTTAATTACGCTTTATGCCCTTTGGCTTTAGCAAGAGAAATAACAGTAACATCAAGGTAAGGCAAATATTAGGTGGTGTGCTCTTATTACAGCGAGTTGTCTTTCGTATGTTAACCGAATGTAGCTAACCAAGCTGACACACAATTGGGATAGTAAACACAAGGCTGACATATTATCAGGGGAATGAAAAGGAATTCACTGTAGTTCAAAACATGTAAAACCAGATGCATGATATTATTAAGGAATTAAAGATCATAACTTCCCTGTGGAATGAGTATTAACTGTTACAGAGAGACTAAAAACTGAGTTCATGTTCCTGATAAACTGCCATATAGAAAGGGTGAGGTTTTCAGACTAGGTTGGTTAGATTTGCACTTTAAGAGTAAGTTATTTAAAAATATTGATGTGAACCRCTCCCAAAGCAAGCAGTGAATAGCTGAATAAAACCGTAAAACATCTTTTCAAGGCATGTCAGAAGCAGTCTGATTTCAGAAGCTATGAGAYAAAATCAGATCCAGTGTGACCTGCTTTTCTGAAAAATGAAACCACTTAATGTGGATGCCTAAGTAGGGATGTAGGTTCTGCATATAGATATCTTCATTAAAAGGTTGAGTTTGAAATTCTGTTATTCTCCTCTCAGTAAAGTTTTTTACTGAAGACCTGGAGTTGTATCAAATGTTTACATGGCATGTAAAAAACCCATGTATCCTATTCAGCCGTCACTGTGTCTGGTGAAAGCTATTACTCAGTTCTGAATAATACATTTGTTTTTATCCTGGTCTTTAAATGAATCCTTCTGGAACATGAATGTAAAACAGAAGTCMGTGACACTTGACTTTCATAGCCACAGCACAGAGGATACCTGATCTAGCTCCAGAAGGTGTTTGAACTTTGTGCATTTAAAACGTAACCAGTGTGAATTTCATAGTACAATTAATAGAAAGATAAGTTGTTACTCAAGATAGAAACTAGTCTGGATTTATAACTCTTGTTTGCTCCTTTCAATATAAATAATGAACTTAAGTCTCCTCTTTCTTACTCTGGTGTAAAGACAGAGTAACCCAGCAAAATTAATCCCACAATGTTGGGCAAATTCCCATACTGTCAGGTCATTGAAATCAAAAGGGTAAAGAGGCTGTGGACAACATGTCCTTCACCAGACAAGAGGTGCTGACCTAGTCTTTATGCTTTCTACCTGGAACAGACTTCTGTTCTTCCACATCTACCATATAAAACTTTATTTTACACACATCTCACTATATAATATGCAAACAAGTTGGATTGCWAGTCTAGATTTATAAATGCAGTGAGGTGTAACGCAGTGAAGGGAACTCTAGCTTGTTTGACTTAGAGAGGAGATATGTAAATTGTCAGTCATCTTCAATAATTTAGTCTGATATGACATTATGATGAAAGCTGAATAAACTGCCAGCAGCTCTGGCCTTGCCTTCTGCACTTATGATCTAGAATTAAGACTTTGCTGGAAATTATTTAATGGACTTCACTGTCTGACAGAAGAAGTTTATCACATGGATATTATTAATACTCCATTAACAAGCATGTGGTGTTAGCTGAAAAGAAAAAAGCAATTTCCCTGAGAGAAGGCAAACCAGTTTAAAAGCTCCTGCCCCCTTTGCAGTGGAATAAACATGACAAGCTTCCTATGAACACAAAAAACTGAGAGACATTAGCAAGAGAACAACCATTAAGCTATTAATAGTTTTCCATTTTATTGGCTAGGGTTTTATACAACACAACACAATTCATTACATATTTCCTGATACATCTCAAGCTGGATCCTGAAATGCTTTTCAGTGTTAAATAATACAACATAGTAGACACTATAAATTACAGGAAATGGTGGTGTGAAGGATGTTGGATGGTGAATAATTTACAAAGACTAGAACAGAGCAAGGGGGGACCAGTACTGGAGCAAAAAAAAAAAAGGAGAAAAGAAGTTTTCTCAGAAGATCTGAAGAGTTAATGGAAGAGGCAGACTCAGGAAGCTATTTCAGATGGCTTAAAAAGAAATTTCTAGACCAGAAATGGACCCATACCGGTAGAACAGACAATTTATGACTGAGGTAGAAATGGTCTAATGAGTGGTTCAAAACAGTCCAGGAAATTTTGAAACAAAATGACCTTTGGAACAAAACCTTAGCATGAGTGGGGGATTCACTTCTCCATGTGTCTCCAGGGAAGGCCAGAGAGGAAAGTATCATGCTGCTTCTCCAGTCCTGGAAGAGGTAACATTTTCATCTGGTCCTGGATTAGTTTCCCAGCAGCCCTGCCCAGTCACCCCCTCCAGCCTTGGCTGAGGGTTTCACAGCCATATTATACCTCCTGAGGAACAGCATTATACCGTGGATGAGCTTATGCTACCTTGAGCTCCAGAGCTGCTGCCGTAATAAAGAGGCACAGGAGCACTTCTGGGTGAGTAATGAGCTATTAGAGACAGCTGATGTGCTGGCCTCTTGAATGTGAAGCAAGGGACTGCCATGACATGTTTACTACCACCACCAGAGGAGCAATCTGGGATGCCATTGTGAAGTGTAATCAGTAATAAATGATTAATTAATGGCTTTTAAATGGGCCAAGTTCAGTATGCGGTGGTGAGGACGTGAATGGAGCAATTATTAAAAAATTCATGTGTTCTTGGTCATAGAACTGATAAATACTCCAAAGTGCTCTTCGATTACAAAGTAGCAGGCAGTTCACTTGCACGCTGCATTCCTGGTTTTAATTGCCAATAAATGACAGCTATGCCCATGTTTGTCAGGCTCCCTGAAAGCACTSAGCTGCCATTTAGCACTTGTGGGCACACTGGCAAAGTATATTTTCCTGAGTGTTTGGAGACTCTGATTTAAATGCCTGAGATGTAGTCTCAGCTCTCCTCACCTCTCCCTTCCTTCTCTAGCCTCCCACCCCCAGCTTTTACAATGTCAGTCAACAGAGYGCGGACTAGGAATTAGGAGATTTAGCTCTTCTGCCATTTACCTGATGTCTGGTCCTCAACAGATCAGAGAGACATATATTTAAGAATTACTCCATTGCTAAAACAGAGGAAACGATGTAATCACCCACCTGCACAGAGCACTTACTTTGATATCTAAGGATGAAGAGTGTTATCATTAATTTCTGTTTTGGAGAGCTTTGCAGACCTGAAGAGCCTGATTTGTGCAGTAGAGCAATAAATCCTGTTTTTCTATAAAGTAAAAGGGAAGACAAAGTATAGACAGTTGATTCAATTTGGGCCCCCCTGGCACTGCAGTTGCAATTTTGCACCAACAGAGAGTTATACCTACTTCACTGCAGTGACAGTAGGGGCATAGATTAGCAGCTGGGGCCATGATTTCCAGGTACAGATTGATAGTGAAACATCTCTTAATACCAGTACTTAAAATTCACTGTGTACACTAAAGAGAAGGTGAGAGTATTTCTCAGTAAAGAAATTGTTTCTGCAAGGAAGAAGGTTTGTCCTGCAAGCTGRTGCCAGCTGGGTTCATCAGAAGATGTGAACGGAGCCACTGCTTAGCTGGAATTTGGGAATCCTTTGCTCCCTGTAGCTTGCTCTAGGCTGATCATCAGAGTAGTCGTGCTGGAGGCAGGGAACAAACACAAACCTCCCTAGGCAGAGGAGGGAACTGAATCCCTCTCTCCAAGACAGTAAAAAAATGCTTGAGCCGTCAGATGCCAGGGTGTTCTGGGATGGAGCTCTCTGCCCCTCCGGTGCAAGCTGTTCTGCTTCTGCATGACTTGGTTAAACATTCCCTGTCTCAACATGGCTCTACAGGGCATGTACGCTTAGAGGAAGAAAGGCAGTTTCCAGTCACTGCTCAGAAAGGGGCTTATGAAATAAAGCTACAAGTCTAAGAGAATTCAGGTCAATTCAGGTTGGTGAATTGCAAAAACAGGTGTGCCTCAATGCAGGCTGAAAACAAGTGTGGGCTCTTTGAGAGTGGGATGCAAGGCCTCAGAGCTTCTTCTACCCAGTTGCTCTGGTGATACATTCCTGAGCTGCCCAGCTATGTTGATACTCCCTGTAGGATACCAGGTATTTTGTTTGGCTCTGGAGCCCCTCCAGCAGCAGGGAGCATGATCCCTCTGTGGGGGCTTACTCTTAAGTTTGAGCAATGCTGCAAGTTTGTTACTGCTTCTCCAAAGCATCCCGCTTTCCTGTTTTTCTGTTCACTTTACCAATGGATTTTCTTCTCCCTACTTTGACATCTGGGGTGAGAAACTTTTTCACCAAAACCTTGCTCCATTCCACATATTTCTGTTTGTTCTGAAGAAGCAGCAGTTTCCAAGACCTTTACTATAACAAATCTTAGGGTAAAAACAGACACAGAGAGCAGCAGCAGCAAAGGGCTATGAGCAGTTGCTTGGGGCATTGAGTGAGTGTTCATGACCAGTTTTCTGCTGGAGGTACTCATGTCCAGCTGGGACTCAGCATCATGCTCCAGCAGGGTCCCTGCTGTCAGGGTCTAGTTAAATAAATACCATATATCACAAAGGAAACCATCCCTTTAGGACTGAGTCTTACAGATGGAAGTTATTTCTCACTCCTTCATGGACAAATGCAGGGTACTTGCTCCCCAGGTGAACCCCACTGCACACACTGATGCACAGGGAGGTTCAAGAAACTCTAGAGGAGACAGCTGAACTTCTTTTCCTACGTGTGTGTGTGCGTGCAGGGGGTGTCTCACAGCCTCTCTCCTGTGCCTCTACACCTGGCACATGTTTTCAGAGACATTAGAAATCACCCAGCTAAAGCTAGGGCCCCCTAACCTGGCAGGTAATACACGGGTGGATCTTTCTCCCCGCTGGAGTGCAGGTCTGGATGAAAGCTGTTGGGTGTCTGCTAGAAGCTCAGGCATCTGCTGTGTACAGGAGATACTCTGCAAGGTGCAGAGTTTCTCACTGGATGGCTTTTTAATGTCTGTTAAGGACAAAATAAAAGGCGGGGTGGAAGAGAAGACTAATAACAACTTCATTCCAAACTACCCATTCCCAAGGCACCTTAAAAAATCAGAACACTACTAAAATCAATTAAATCCTCATCTAGCCACAGGAGCCTGACTGCAGCAAGGAGCCTGCAGCAGGCTGCTCCCCTTCAGCCGTGGCCGTGGTGGGTCTCCGTCCCCGCTCCCTGAAGGGCAAAGCGCCGAGCACAGTGTGGGGTGGGTACAGGACTACCTCCAACAGGYTTTCAGAGACATATGAAGTGAAAGCCAGAGGAGTTATATAGTCTTTGGGTGGCAGGCAAAGAACGAAGTGTCTTTGTCTCTGACAAGAAAAAGGTGAATTTTTAGACAGTTTGCCTTGATGTCAACATTTGCACTCTGGGAAATTGTCTTGAAACTAGTAGTGGGCTCAGCCCAGACCTTTGGGCTGTTGGTTATTTTTTGCAGCTCTTGAAACCATGCCTATGTGACAAAGAGCACTCGCTTGCTTGCACAGTTATTTGTAAGAAGTTTCAAGCATGTGGTTCTGGGGCCTTTGGGTCTGCAGGTTTGGGTCCTCTTTGCCTATCTTCTTTAAGTAGATAAGAAAAACTTGGTTCTCCCGTAAAAAAGAAACAAAACCAGTTTTTTTGTGCCACAATAATCTTTGAAAATAAAACTAAAACCTGTGAAAATGCTGAAGAGAATATTAAAACTGGGTGAGTTCAAACCACTTCATCATGAACAGAATTTCAAAATGTTTGCCAGAGCCTGTTTGGTGTTGGCTTATTTCTAATTCAAAGTAGGATGCAGCTGCAGGTTGCACATGCAATGATGGACTGGAGCAGGCTTAGAGAACCTGGAAATTTAGTATCAAGTTTTGATCTTGCTGCACTAAAGCTGTATGTCCTTGAAAGAACTGCTTCTATCCTGGATTCTAGCCTTTCCCCATGGTGATACTAGCCTTTCTTTCTAAAGAGCCTTGCAATCCTCACATAAACAGTAATACTGAAAAAGGGAGTAGCAAAAGTATTATATGTGTGTGCATTGCTCACAGGAGGTGAGAGAAATATTTGAACACATTAGATGGTGGGTGAATGTCAGATCCAAGTTTTGAGAAAACAAATCTTTGTAGAGTGCTCTTTTGCCCTGCCAAATCCCCCTCCTCTCAGAAGGCTTTGGTCTGAAAAAGAAAATTACCAGGCAGCTCCAAAGGGATAAGCTGGTTCCCTGCTGGAAACAGCAGATGCCCAAGATACCACAGTTGCTGCTCTGTGCATAAGCTGATTTCCCCAAAGGCRTGGCCTGGGCTGCTCTCCTCTTCGTCTTTTTCAGGGGGAGAAAGACTCAATTATTTTCATGCCAGACGCACACAGTCATGCACGCTCGAGCCCTCACACTGCAAAGCTCTCATTCCCCTCCCATTTGAGCTTCCAATCTCTTTAGAATTCCTTCAGAAAATGTGCAGTCCCTCAAGGCCTGAAGACGTGCAGAGATGCGGTAATTCCTCCAGTCCTGGACATACAATATATTCTCATCACCTTGTCCATAACCTTCCATTCATTTTCAGCTTAGTTGCAGCTCCCTCTCTTTCTCTTCCCCTCCCATCTTCTATACCTCCATCAGGCTTCAAAATGAGAGATACATTTCAAAGAAAAGAAAAAAGAAAAAAAAAAGGGGAGAAAAGAGTAGTACCTTTTCTACTACAAAATGTTCCCTGTAATTCCCAGCTGGACTCAGCTTATGGGAGCAGGGCACTAGTCCAGAGGTCAGACCTTGATCACAAAGATTTTGTCCTTAATTTACCTATGGGTGAAGTCGTGAAAGACTGGGAAGCTTTCTTCAGAAGGCTAGGGCAGGAATTCAAGGAGCACAGGGCAAGCATGTCTCATTGATGCTCTGCTGATACTGTGGTCTCAAAGAGCATTGGCTGCAGTTGCTTTGACTGACTGGGAAATTGCATCTTCTCTTTACAGATGGTGTCCTTGGCTTCCTTACCTCCTAGTTCAACAAGTCACCAGCAGGGGAAAATGCCTCTGGCCTGAGCACAAGTATCAGCTTGACTTGAATTTGTTTCTAAGATCTCCTTCCTTTCTGCAAGCTTGATGCTGTTCCTCCTGAATAGCTGGCTCCACTGTGAAAGCACATCTGTGTTTAAAGATATCCCACAGAGAGCTAAAGGGATAGGTTAGRGGAGCACGCAGAAACAAGGGTGCGAGAGTTATTACTCTCCTAAAACATTTGCCGTTATTGCTGCTGCTACTAAGATGGCTGCCACATTCCCCGCCCCGAGGTGGTCTAAGCCTGTTGACTGCCGTGCTGTGTGATACCCTGCTTTAGGAAAGACTGCAAGACTGCAAACATGACACTTTGCTCCTACCAGTGGCCGTTGAGTGTGCTGGGTACTGGATAACTACAGGAAACACAGAAGACTTGGAAATTAGTGAAATGTCCCTTCTGTCCATTTTCCTTCCTGGTTGGGGATGCCAAATGTAATGGGTCACACCTCCCCCTGCCATGGAGGGCGGTGATTTCTCATGCCCATGAACCGCAAAGTTGCTAAGACACTTGCAGGAAGAACAAACCCAGAAACTTCCTTGCTAAAGAAGGATGAACTGAAGAAGGGTTAAGAAGAAATTGCCTCCGAGTAGAGGACTCCTCACTCCAGGCTGCAGAACTGTTGGAAAGCTGAGGACTTGGATCTTCAGAAGGGGCTGACTTCATTTGCCCGCCTGAGCACAGGGCAACTGTGCTAGCAGAAGCTCTACCTGACAGAGGCCCTCCAGAAACTCAAGGAGCTCCACTGCATCTAGACACTGGAAGCAATATCTATCAAGTTCTGAAAAACAAATCTCTCCTCTTTCTCAATTCACTTGGCTTGTACCATATTGTATTGTGCCTCACAACAGGGGAAGGCTCATGGCCCTGTGGCTTTAGAGAGGGGGTGAGCTTTTCYGTGGTCCCTCGGAGAATGGGGACAGTGCCACTTGCCCCTGGAAAGGCACAGTCTCTCTGGTCTGCTGGGATGTCACGTGCAGCTYGCATTTCACACCAGACAAGCCCACTGCTGGTCACGTTTTCCTGGAGGACTTGTCACTACCGACCTTCACTGCTGGGGTCTGGTCCATCCTCACCTGTGCTTCCAGGGGGTCTGATGGTTCATGTCATCGTTACCTTGGTACTCATCCTTTTAGGCAAAGTCAGTGCTGGCAAACGGTTCTGAATTAGCAGCCCTGGAGAAAGAAGCCCTTTTGGCAATGTGCTCTTGGTCTTTATTGTTTAGGCTACAGTAATGAGCTGGTGAGGTCAGGGCCTCGCTCCGCTGGATGTTAGCTCTCTCTAGCAGATAGCTAGTGAGAGACAGTCCTGCCTGGATGAGATTATAGTCCTAATAATGAATACAGGGAGAAAGAGAAGTCTTAAGACACTCTTCTACAGAAAAAGATCTGAACATGCTGAATTGCTTCCCCAAACTATCAGAAGAAGTTGGGGGAGTACCAGCAGGTGAATACAGGTCTTCTGAGGACTAATGTAGCACACTCTTTCCCATCTGTATTTCTCTGTAACAGCTTTGTCTTTCCCTGTCTGTTGCAACACATCTTGAAGCTAGGGAACAGCCCAGAACCCCTGACTTCTTGGTGTCATTGAGAAGAGCCCCACAACTGTATTGATGGAGCTCTTTGTGGTGCCAGCTCTTATGCAGCACCCCTGGAGCTCAGTTCAGTAAATGGAACATCCAGGAAGCTTTAAAGTATTTTTCATCTGGAAATGAAAAATTCCAGAAAAATCATTTCCTCTGATTTATCAAAAATTAAACTCCATGTGGGACTAGTTATCCTTTTGGAAAATAGGTTTGTTTCTTACATTTCAAATATTTTATGTGGTTTTTTTTTTTAAATGGATAAAAGGTGATGTGGGAGTAAAAAGATTTTTTGTTTTCATGTCATTGCACTACTTTTAAAGATTAAATTCTCGTGAGGCTGAACGTGATATACATTCAATACACATCTGGTAAGTCACCAGATGGATGTCATCTGGGAAGGACTTTCGCCRTTGTTTGTTATCAAAGTTAGATATCACTTAGAATTTCACAGGATAGGTATTTAGGAAACATGTTGCTGCTGAGATGAATGCAGATATTAAAGATGAGATTAATTGTCCCTTTTCAGCATGGCTTCCTTAGTTCTTCTCATTTAAAAATGTGAGATCACCTACTTAGCATTTCCTTCCATACCAGTCAAGCCAATCACACATCCAGAACTGCTGCACTTGGCACCACGTAAGTCTGAAAATTCAGTTGTCATTTCCCCATTTCTCAACAATTTCCCCTGAATCCCAACACTCCAGCCTGGAGTTCCATCAGAAAGAAAGCTTTATTTAATGTTGTCTAGAAAAATATATAACCAACTCAAACAAATAATCAACTCTGAAAATTCACCCTTACTTTGTCACACATGTGCTTGAGGCTTAAAAAAAATGTTTCCTTATAAACCTCAGATAACGAAATGAATATTGTACAGATGGAGCTTGCTCCACTTGACAGGGGAGAAATTTTTGTTTTCTTCTCTGTATTACTTCCAGTATTTATGAATTCTCAGGATATTTCTGGTTGAGTTGCACCTTTCTCTTACATTTTCCCTTCCTTCCCACTGTAGAGTTTGGTATTAGTATTAGTATTAGTATTTTGCTGTTCCCTTTATCAGGTTTATATAATGCAATTGCAAGTGAAGCATACAATAGGTAGGAAATGAGAGTCTGAGTATTTCCATTGTATTACTTTACAACCTATTATGTTAGCTGATGTAGATGAGGGGCTCCAATAAGGGACTGGAAGGCTGGGTATTTCTCCCAGCTCTGCTGCTGGGTGGTTTCAGCAATTTTCTCTATTTTAGTTCACTCATCAATAAATACAGACTGTAACACCCCTCATCACTGTCGAGCACTTTACTATCTATTGATGAAAAAGGCTGTATAAGACTATCGTGTAATCAAGAAGGAGGAAAGAAGGTGAGAGTGAAAGAGAAAGAAATTGCACTGGATTACAGAGGAGATGAAGCAGATTAATCCCACTCTACCTCAGATTCAGTATGTTTCAAGGGAAATATAAGATCTGACATCATGCAGCCTGCATACATAAAAATAACAAAAAAATCTTTCCACTGCAGTATCCTTCTTTGGATTATGTACACTGTTATAGTGGYTAAAAAATCACTTTTCACTGCTTACAGTTTGCTTGGTTCTTGTACTTGACCTGGTTTAGATACTGAAGCCAGAGCACTTATATTTTCACTCTCGGCTTGCCTTGCMTTGATTTGCACTCATGTATTTCTTTCCTCCAAAACCAGTACCACTTAGGGGAAAAAAGAGTCTGTGAGTGCAGTTACTGAAGCTGCATAAATCTTCTGAGGCGTGGGCTCAGAAGAGACAGACACAAGGCACTGTGGTTTGGCACCAATAGACTGAGGAGAGATGGATTTCTAGTCAAATGGACTTCTAGTCCTCAACTTCTTTCAAGGAAGGTGTACATGTGAAAGGCCGTGTCCACTATTCCTTTCACCAGTGCAAAATTCATTAAATTGAGAATAATAATAACAATATATTTTTTAAAATCCCTTGTGGAAAATGTAGTAATCATCAAGCAGAATAGTTCTCTTTCTTCTCCCATGCCTGACCACACAAACAGTGGTTTGACCTTTGAGTCAATTAGTAACACTGAACGTGAAAGACCTGGGAAGGAAACAAATGCTCTTGTGTGCTTCATAAGATATTTGCTCATTCATTCATTTGTTCATTCATTCTGCATCTGCAGATAGGAGACCTGGAGGGTAGAAAAGTTCCTTTTGACTCACAGCCTGGGGTTTGCTCATAATTTGCTGAAGGAAATGCTTTCACACTCCATTGCATCAGTTGTGCTGGAAGCGCTCCTCACAGGGGACAGACAACTAAGGGGGGATCGGGGATGGAAGAGGAAAGCAGAGCTGGACCCTGCTTTGTGCCTTGGCTCAAGCCTTATTCACGGGAACAGGGCACAAATAGGCTGTTGTGCACTTCTAGGGTTGGGAGGAGCCTGCAAAGTACATCACCTCTGCCCCTTCTTCCTCATCCCAAACCAAGCTGGAGGGGGTTTGCAGTGTTTTCTGACAGGTCTCTGGCCATCTCCGGTGCTGGGAAGTGCTCTTCCCCAGAGAYTGCACTGCCTTTCATGTGTTGCACTTGGCTGGCCCCATCCTTTGCTGGCAGGGAGCCTCTAGCAGCAGTGAAAGAAGAGGTCAGCAAGGACCTGCTGCATGGCTAGGCAAAACTAGCCAGGCAGCCAAGAAAAGTGAGATTCCCTGCTGTTGTTTTTCGTGGTGTTAAACCCGGGTGTATCTTCTGCACATCAGTAGCAAGCTCCTAGCTCCGATTCCAGTCACTATAAAGCAGGAAAGTGTAGTTTTGGGTATGAGGACAAAATGGTCAACTCCCCTGTGCCGAAATCAACATGCTTTTCCCCTTTCCTCTGCATCAGTAACCCAGCACAGCCTCCTTCACAGTCAGTCACTGTGGGGATCAGAGGGGCTTTGACTCATCAGAGAACCAGACAAGCAAGGTTGTAGCTTCTGCTGACAGCTGCCTGCTTTCCCTCATCTCCATATCCCTCATCTGTTCCCTGCTCATACCCATCTGGTGCTTTTCCACCTGCAAGTAGTTGGTAGGTGTTAGTGGCCCCTTGGCTGCCTGGCCCACATAGGGCCCGCTTTCCCTCACCCCTGCTATAAACAGCTGACTTCTCGCTGGTGGTTTGGACCAATATCTGTATTCTGCTTTATTTCCCACTCCAGTCCTCATGCACAGGCCTTCAGGTAGAGGCATGTTCTTTATAAATGCATCTATTTGGAGGACAAAGATACGGCCCTCCTTTAGACCCYGTATCGCGGAATTTTCTGCATTTTTAATTATAAGTGCTCTTCCAGGGGATGCACGTGTCAAGCAGCTGAGCCATTAGCTTACATGCAGTTGATGAGATGCTCTTTCTGATGGTTTGAGGTGTCCCTGCAACCTTATATTCTTTTTTTGTGCGTGTGTGTGGAAAGTCCCAAGGCAGGATCAGTTACATGGGAAAGCTTATGAAGGAAAGGGAAAGAAGTTATCATTCATTCCCGTTGGCTTCTTTTGGCACCTCCTCTCCTTTCTGTTGTTTGCAGCAGAAAAGGCCACACAAGCTGGTCTGGAGAGTCATTGCCCTTCATTTTTATTAAGACATTAAACCAATAAGGTTGTCTCCTGAAAATGCAGAGAGCTGAATAAATGATTTATGAAGTGCTTGGCATAAAAACTTGTGTTGCCTGGAATGAGTCAGTCTTTTCAAATAGCCACTGAGGAATTATCTCCTTCCCTTCTTCCCATCTCCAAATATAAATTTGGCAAAACCCCAGACCAGTCCAGGGGCTTTATCAGCCTCTGCCGAGAGGCAGAGTAAGAGTAGGAGGTCTGAGCTTGTCTGCACCAGGTGATGGAGGATGGCACAGAGAGCCAACTCGGGCCTTGGCTGCCTGGCTGTACCCTGTCCATGTTCGAGCAAGGCTGCTCCCGAGCTGCGGAGTACGGCGGAGAGGCAGGACCCACCRCCTCAGCCAAAGTGTTGTGCAGCTACTGTGTTTGGGCACAAGCCACACTGTGCCGTGCCCCAGAGCTGTGCGCTGCCTGCAGTCAACCGGGGCTTCTCATGCCTCGTTTTTTTCCCCCCATGTCGTTCAAATATCCCATTATACATCCAACTGTCCCTGTTCACCAAGCTATCACTCAGTTTTCATTCATGACCCACTACTTCTAACAGGCCCCTATAAAGAAACTGGCATGAAAACCTCCCAACCCTATGTAAGCTACAGCATCTAATATTTTATGAGACATAACACAAGACATTCATATCRCCCAGACCATTTCATCTTGGGGCCAAAAGCATTCAGAGTACTTTTCGCTTAGCTTCTGGCATAGGTCCAAATCCCACAGCTGTCTCCACATCATTGACACTCTATGCCTATAAACAGCATTAATATTTTTTACCTGACAATAGATGGTGCTCTTTCTATAATTATCTGTCTCTGCAGTCCCTGCATATACTTTTTTTTAACTTAGAATGAACATAACAGATTATCCTTGGTTTTGGGCATTACAAGATACCAAGCAGCAATGGCAGTATATAACCACCTGTAAACAAACCTGTAGCATAGATAAACTCTCTGTTATTGCTGATCTGCAACAAGGACTCAGAATAGATCCTCAAGTATTAAATGCTCAGGTGATGAGGGGCATTTAGATAGACAGATAAATAGATAGAACAAGTTACAGAAACAGTGATCCAAATCTCTTCCCTAGCTTGCACCAAACGGAGYTCCTGCTGGCTCAGAAAGTATTTGTCATGGTATTTTCTTCATTCTGTGTTTGAATAAAAAGGAAGGAGATGCTAAGCAGCATCTGGCAAAATTCTTTTACAGTTTCTTTTTCCCTGTATTCATTTTAACTCTTTGTAAAGTACAAAGAAGAGTTCTGTTTTTTCAGGACTTATAGAAGTCACAGTTGTAACTAAAATCCAAGACAGTAATATTTCCCAGTCAAGTTTAGAGGAGGAAGAATCACAAAATACCTAAAATATACCCCTCAAATAAAACACAGTGAATAGCATTTAGAATAGTATAGTGACTTTCAAGCAAATACTGTGAAGTCGTAACTTTTTTGCCATGACTTCCTCCCATTCTTGATGTTATTTATACCCAAATGAAAGGCTTCAACCTGACATCTACCTTCAGTCCTTTTCCATTCACATAAGTTGCATAATGCCTCTAATTTTTGTTCTAAATTGATTTTATAGTTGAACGTCAACTTGGAGGGCCTGTTCCTCAGGCTCTGTAGAGACAGAACAAGAGTCTTTAGAGACTGACTGAGCAGCATCTCAGCCCTTTTCCCCAGTGCATTTGAGCTCTCCAAATATATTCCTCAAAAATATCCTTGGGTGCTCACAGCTTGCAGTATTGAAGCCCTCCAGCTAATACCTGCCTTCCTTTGCAAGCATAGCAGAAATGCGTGGTCTGTAGCTTCTTGAGGGATGCATCTAGCTGCCCTACATCAGCCAATAAGGTAAATACCAGTGCTGACTCACTCCTCTCTTATCCTTTACCCTGTGCTGTGAGCCCTCCTGCCCTGTCGGGAGCGCAGCTGGGGAGGCCTTGGTGGTGGCTCACCCAATGGTCTCAAGTCTACAAGAGCTGCACAGGAGCTCCTACCACCTACTGCTACGCGTGCATCTCCAGTGGTTAAATTAGGAGGAGAGCCTTGCTAAGGTGATGTCTTTGGTGAGTGAGGAAATGTGGACTTTTGAGGGGGAAGTCATGCAACATAAGCCAGGGGCTTTGTGTTCTTTCTTCTTCCTTCTGTTCTTCATCTTTTTGCTGGCAGGTTATACTAGTCTGTTAGCCTCAGGGGCTTCAATGATGTTAGAGATCTCATGTTTCTTCTCTCCTACTGCTTCTCCTCTCTTTTGGACAAATGCTGTCTCCTATTGCTTATGCTTCTTTTTTCCCCCCACTTCATCAATGTATAAAAATACAAGAGGAAAAAAATCTGGTGAAAAGGGCAATTTGTGAAAATATTAATCTATCTAATTAGGTTTTTAGCAAATAATAGAAATATGACTGACTTCTAAGAAAAAACCTTAGGTTAACAATATTTAGATAAAGACGTTCCCTATAAAATGGAGAAAAAAACCCCTGTTTTTTTCGTAGGAAGTCTTAACATTTCTGACTGTTGGTGTTAGAACTTGATGAGAAACAACGCAAAATGCTGGAATAAATTTTGGACCAATTAATGCTTTAGGCTGGAGAAAATAAAAATGTCTTATAACTTYGAAGTTTTTTACCCTTGTATCATAATGGGATAAATAAATAAAAAATTGAAATGAAAATCAGAATGACATAATAATCACTCTATCCTTATCAAAAGTTTGAATTCTGATGAAGAGGGATTTTTGTGTGTGTGTGTGGAATTCTGCTGACAAATGATCAGTTAACCTTTAACATCCACCAACATTGGGTATACTGTAAGGAAAAGAGTATCATGCTAGTGACTTAGAAATCGTACTACTTCTTACTGAGTTAACAATATTTCCATTGTTCCCAATACTCTTAATTTTCAGGAGAAGATAGAGATGTGCCTTAATGTAAGGTCTAGACTGCAAAGGCCAAATCCTGTTTTCATTTATACTTCTGTAAACCATTAATGTCTCTGCTGAAGTCAGTGGGATTATTAAATTTATGCCACTATAATTAAGAACAGATGTTGGCCTGTGGTCTCTAATGCTCCATGTACACCTAATGTGTCATAACTGGTAATCACTGAGGAGTATCTCTGAAGAAGGCACACAATAACAATTCAGTGGAGGACACAGAGGTACTCAAATAAAGCAACAGTGAAATCAAATGACCTTTCAATCTATTTATGAGAGACTTTGTCATCTCCGCTTCGAGACAGCTGGRACAACGAGTAAGAAAACTTAATCTATATCCCAGAGAGTCTTCGCTTCAGTGAAATCCAAAAATACACACAGGCTCCTCAGCTGTCGTGGTCCTGTTTGTTTTCCCTCTACAGGTCTGAGCACTTGAGAAGCTTGTGTCTTTTGCATGCTTAGGGTGGGCTCTCATCAGCCCTTCCCCAGAGAAGGATTCATCTGTAATATACCACAAGCAGTCCTTAAGCAAAGATACAAAATGGATAAGGATTAGCATGATAAAAAAGAACTTTCTTTTTTTCTGTTGTACTGCAAATAAAGCTCATTGCTGGTTTTCGTCGCTGGTTTACATGCTTGGCTGCTTGCCTTAATGCAATAAAATCCCAACAGGATCTGCCATCCTGTCTTTCTACAGGAACCAGTGGGTCACATCACTGAAAAAAATCATCACTAACTGTCCTAGTCATACCTCGTCCTTGCCAAGGTAAGGTATCATCTCCTACATTTTAGCGATGTTACGGGGATGGATTCATGGGATGGAGGTTTTGAGCCTTAGCAGCCTCTGACCAGATAGGTCCCATGTAGAAGGTCTAATCCTGTAATGACAGGTTGAGTGGCACAGGGACCCCAGTGCCTCATGAATTTTTTCCCCTCAGGGGGGTGGGGGAAAAGCCTGAACTCTACAGGGGCTCAGACACTCTCACAAACTTCATTAAGGCAAGACCTAAGTGTGTGGCAGCTGATCCCTGGTCACAATATCCCTGTGTGTGCTCTTAAGCTGTGGGACATGTGACAAGGTGTGTGCTAGTTTGGCTGGCACTGGCAGAGGAAGGCACTGGTATAGATGCTCACCGGACACCCTCGGGCGTCCTGCTCACTCCCAGGACGAGGGGTGTTAAATGTTGGTGTCTGCCTTGGTCTGGCTCCCCAGCTGGTGTGACACCACTGAAGCCAAGGGAGCCAGACTCTGGGAGAGCGTAAGCTGGCACAGATCCACTGAAACAAGTGGAGCCACCATGAATGCTGCCTATAATTTGTCTCCTGTCAGCTTTCCCTGGGTTTGACTCAAATTACTGCTCCAGAGGAGAAATGACCCTGTTTTCCAGTCCCTACAGCTATCCAATCTTTGGTTATGGATTTCAGTTGCTCCTTGGAGGGTGCAGTTCAGCCCTGTACATATCTCACAGCAATCACGTGCACCAGAAATTCTGCTTAATCCAATAAAGGGCCCTAAGGCAGGGGGGAGAGAAGAGGATCGCACTCTGAAAGGATGCAATTAAAGCTTTAGTGACAAATACACTAGGTTGAAGAGAGATGGAGGAAAGGAAGCTTCTGGTGGGATTTTTAGTTTAGAGGATTATTTTAAATTATCTACTGTCAGTATTTTCCTAGCTGTGTGAAGTGTCTCACTACTGGCATGCATGCCATGCTATACCAGTTATTTAGCACAGAATATAAGTGGCATACTATGGAAAATGGTTTATATCAAATAGTGGCACACTAGCACAGGAATGCTAAATGCCTTCTCATGCTTCAGCATGCAAATCCTCTTGTTTCTGTTGCTGCCAACACTGAAGAAAGTGATACTGCTAAAACGGCTGTGAAAATTTGCAGACACCAGGTCTATGGTGTCGCGGTTTAATCCCAGTCAGCAACTAAGCACCACAGAGCCGCTCACTCACCTTCCCCGCTCCTGGTGTGATGGGGGAGAGAATCAGAAGGGCAGAAGTAAGAAAACTTGTGGGTTGAGATAAGAACAGTTTATTACCTGGAGGAAAAAAAAAAAGTAATAATAATAATGACAACAATAACAACAACAATAATAAAAATTGTAATGAAGAGGAAAACAATGAGAGAGAGAGAGGAACAAAAACCCAGGAAAAACMAGTGATGCAACTGCTCACCACCCTCCGACTGATGCCCAGCCAGTCTCTGAGCAGCGATTGCTGCCCCCCAGCCAACTCCCCCCAGTTTATATACTGAGCATGACRTCATATGGTATGGAATATCCCTTTGGTCAGTTTGGGTCAGCTGTCTTGGCTGTGCCTCCTCCCARCTTCTTTTGCACCTGGCAGAGCATGGGAAGCTGGAAAGTCCTTGACTAGTGTAAGCACTACTTAGCAACAACTAAAACATCAGTGTGTTATCAACATTATTCTCATACTAAATCCAAAACAGAGCACTATACTAGCTACTAGGAAGAAAATTAACTCTATCCCAGAGAAACCAGGACATAGGGCTTTGTTTGGTCCAGTCTCAGAAGGGTCAAGCATTTCCACTGGCTTCATCAGCTTGAAAACATATTTCATCGGCTGAAGGGTCTCCCTAGCACAGTTTTTTAACTGAGGCTCAGTCTAAATTTTCCTGTGCTCAGATTCACTAAACCCTGATATCTGCAATATCAGCAGATTCAGGGAATGTAATTCCTGTCCATAAATAGCTTCACGCCTGCTTTGCATAGGAAACAGTTAAAAGGACTGGTTTCTGAAGAGAAAAATCTTCCATTTAATAATTGATTTTTTTTTACATCAAAAATACTGGCTAAGACGGTGAGTCACCAGTAACAGCATCAGTGGCTTGCGTTTCAAAAAACTGCCATAGAAAAAACATGAAGAGTTAACCTAGTAATAAAAGTTTCACAGCCCATGCAGCTTAAATTATTCACCAGGACACAAAACCATAACCATAAATTATAATGTTATGAATGATTGAGGGTTTCTAACAGGCACAACGTAAAAAGAAACACTTTGCGAAATCGAGCCATTGTTGGACTAATTAAATGTCTTTGAAAAGGTTCTAATATCTGACTCTGAATTCCCTCATCTCTGCAGGTGTCTTTGCAAGTTAACGTTGGCTGCCAAAACTGGTCAGGCTTGAGCTGATGTTCATGTCTGTTGCTTATTACTCAAAGCAAGCCCAGGGAAGCCTTTTTGGGCAGAAGCTGCTTTCCCTGGGCAGGAGCAGGAGGCAGGAGCACTGGGTGGCTGGACTCAGGTCAACACAACCCCCGAGTGACCCTCAGCGGCGCAGAGGTCTGTCTCAAGCTGGGGTGAACCTCCGTGAAGACAGCTGTTTCTCCCGTCGATTAAAGTAGGAAAAGGACTCATCCCAAGAAAAGAGTGAATTTGCCCAACAGGGCTCTCAAGGGAGTCTAATGAGCCCTAAACTTCTGCCGCTCTGGGTTTTACTCCTCACATGGAGCTGGGAGTGGGTCTTGGGGGAGAAGGAAAGCTTTAGAGTGGGAATAACCCTCATGTGGCAGCCTGAGAGCAGAATTCCTACCTTCAGGTCACCCAGGAAAAAACCCTTAAACTTAAGAATATAGGGGCTGACAGGAAACAGAGAAACTGTGCTGTAGGTTAGAATGAAAAAACAAATAATGGACAAGGCACAGGATATGTATAACAGCTTCCAGTCTTCAAGACCCAGAAAGATTAGGAATATTGTAGGAAAAAAAGAGAATCAGGCACTTTCTGCTTGGGAATCTTAGGTCTGAGCTGGTCCCTGAAAATGGAAAATAATATGGAAAACTGACCTTAAAAACACTGAGGAGAAATTGACTCCTAAAGGATATGGTTTTTAGCATTTTCAGTGTTGAATAACGTCTATTCATGTGATGCTTGCTGTATTGTATTGCTGTATTACAAAGCTTTACTGCTTGCACTCATGTGATTTTGAATGATCTCCAATTTTCTTTGAAATAAAGAAGATCTGTTGCTAGCTTCCATGTCTGTGGCAGATGACTGTGACTTCAAAACCCACATAAAAGCTTGGGAAAGTAATTTAAATACCTAGGAGTTCATTTTATGATAAGATTTTGGGTCCTGACTGAGAACTTGGTTCTGGCAATACGGAGACAGGTTTTCCAAGGAGAATTGGTGCTAGCAGAAGCCTTCAGCTGAGAACTTAAGCATTACCTGCAGCCATGAATATTTAACTTTTAAGCATCTATCCCTTAATGGCATTTAAACCTGAAGTCAGGTGTCTGTGTTCACTGTGCAGTCTGTGGGGAGAGATACGTCATGTCAGTTCCCAGAGATGGGGCACGCCATGGAGAGCTCACAGCAATACGCACGTCCGAGCTGTGATCTGTACGCAGTCCAGCTGTGGCAGCTGGGTACTATACTTGGGCTAATAAACCCTGTTTCTTCAGCAGAGCCGAATAGCAGAGGCGCAGTGCTGTGCTAAGATGTTTAGCATGGGCCTGCCCCACATGTCGGGTTAAGCCATGAGCCTGGGGGAGCCAACATGGGTCCCAGGAGCAGAGGGAGGGTCCCAGACCCCTCAAAGGTGACACCCTATATGGCATGGCACTGACAGCCAGCTGATGGGAATCTCTAAGCTCAGAGGAGTCAGACTGTTCTATTGCACTGGAGTACATTCATGACTTGGCCAATTTGGGGAGCTGGCACCTCTGTGGCCCTCATGGAAGTCCCTACTAAGTTTTGTATCTATACTCCAGAACATGAAATGGGTGCAGCTCATTAGAAAGTAGTGATAGCATGATCAAAATTTCCTATGACCCTGACTCGATCAGGGCTTTGAGATGGAGATGTTCATTTTACAAGTTCCACAAAGCAGACCCAAAAGCTTTACATTAAAAAAAAAAAAACCCACAAACAAAAACAAACCCTAAAAACATTCATTAAAACAAAGACTACAATCTCTCTTTACTCTGTAAACAGAGAAAAGTGCCAAAATCAAAATAAACAGAAATAGAAGGGGCTTATAAACTGACCCTGCCAAACCCACTGCTTCCTTCCATCCTGCTTTGGTTTCAGTCATTCGGTGGCTTTGCCAACGGCAATGAACCATGCATAGTCCTCTTTTGGCCCCTGTCAGCCTGATGCTGTGATCTGCCATGGAGATTTTTTTGTCCAGACAGTTACAGTTTAGGCAGGTGACATGCATCTAGGAAAAGCTGCTCTTCAATGAAAAATGTTAGGCAATCTTAAGTATTGGTGGTGTTATGACTTTTGCACATAGGTTTTAATGCCCTGTTCCTTTGGAGGGGCAGGAGGACCTTTGCTGTTTCAGAGGCTGGTGAATGTGCTTGTAGGTAGGTTTCTATCCTCCCAGCCAACTGGAGCTAACACACAAGATAAACTGCTCTTGTCTTAAAAAGAACAATACCATAAATAAATAATCAAACAAAACCTGAGAAGGGTTCTAAATCTGTCCATGCGGCATTTTTTGGGTATCTAAGCACTTTTATGCCACTTTGGGAAAGTTTGCTCTTCAAAAACTGCTTCAATTTAAATTTTAGTACCTAATAAACAGCCTGACCCACAGCTCTGTTCTTTAATGAAGCAGATGGAAGCTGTTTTGAGTGTCAGCACTTGGAAATTTGTGATTGTGATATCAGGAATAATGTGTCCCTCTTGTTTGAAAGCACAGTTTCCATGGAGAGGCCAGGGGTGAGCTGCTGAGCCCCACGGCTTGGGGGGCTCTGACCTGGACTAGTGCTGAGAAGTCCTTTGTGTGTGTATCTGAGGAACCTGAAATAATGTTATTTACATGTTATAGGCATGTTATAGGCATGGTGATCTCAGATGAAGTAGAGTTAATAATTTGAGTGGATGATAAAATAGCCCTGGTGGTGGGAAAACAGGCTCTTTGGGGAAGTGGAGGTTGTTTACTATAGCGGATGTGTGGAAGGGATGCAGCCTGATGAGCAGTCATCCCAGAGAGCATAGGGGGTGGCAGTGGTGCCGCTGAGGAGCTGAGGGAGGATGGAGAGCCTGGCACAGGATACTGGGGGTATGCAGGTGAGGACCTAGGCCTGTGAAAGTATGACCTAGACAACTGTTTGGGATGCGGTCCTGGGGAAAATGGCAAAAGCAGTGGGGTTTATGGAGCATTAACCTTGAGTGTGTGGGATAGAGATCCCGAGGCAGTTTGTGGTGGCTGTGAGTGTGAGCGTGGGGTCTGGAGGGCAGTCCATGAGGACCACAAGCAGCAGCTGGAGCAGGACACATGTGGCAGGGCCATGGGGCACTGGCTCAGGCCCTGGCAGAGAATAAAAGCTGAATTTGAGGTTGTGTGGGGCAGTTGATATGGGGTAATTACCATGGGAGGAGTGAATTGTGGTCCTGGGGTCCTGCCTGCTCATGGCAGAGAGATGCTGGATCATGGGACCCGCTTAGCAGGATGGCGTGAGCCATGTCTGAGGGCTGGGATATTTCCCTGTCAGGGGAGTGAGGGCTGATCCTGATCTGCATAAGAAAACCTTGTGTTTTCAGTTGTATCTTTCTTTTATTCAGGAAGGTGGGAGGCAGCAGTACCGACCTTCATTCCCATTCATCCCGTGTCTGTGTGTTAAAGACTCTGCTGTTCTTGCTCCATAAATTCCACGATGGTCTCTAACTCCTTGCCGACAGCCAAGAAGTTATCTGCTGAATCAAGGCTTCTGCACTGAAACTTCCAGGAAAGCGAGGGAACAACATGACATCTCTCACTGAAATGGCCTGCCAATTCTGAGCAGCCGATTGAAAAGGAAACATCAAGACAGAGAGCTGCTTAGTCCAGAGCTGGATAGGAGAGGCTGAGAAAGTCATTTCCCCCTGAAGACTCGCTTCCCCAGGCTTGCTCTTGTGGCTCTTGTGCTAGCTTTGTTCCAATATCTCCCTTTAATGTTAATATAGACAATGAAGGCAGGCAGACTAAAAAGGATCCTTTAATATACTACTCCAAGTACCCCCCGAGTGTAGTACAGATGGTATTAGTGTGGTTACTTGCTTTGCAGCTGCTGTTGGAGATTTTGACTTCTTTATACCACACAAAGTTCCAGTCAGCTCTGCTGAACCAGATGGTAATGTGTCACGGACTAATGCTGGCATCTGCTGCTCCTTCCACTTCTCAGACCCCGTACTCAGAGGGGCAGGTTCTGAGGAGCTGTGGGTCAGGGCAGAACTGGGGACAGGGGAGCAGGAAAATCAGAACAGCTTTAGGAGAGGGGAGGTTGGTCTCTGGATGTGCTGGTACCTAGGGTATCGGGAAAAAAAGGGTTGGGATGGTAGGAGTGCAGACAAGCCCTCCACTGCTGGGAAGAGCATGAGAAAGCCCACTCCAATGCTTAAATTAGTCAATCCCTTTCCCACTCCCCCTCCTTTCACAGCAAGCCCATTCCCTTCTTGCAGTCTTTCTGTCACAGCCTTCCCATTCAGGTGAAACAAGAAGAAAAATTTTTCTCTTAAAATTCAGCAGAAGTGTCAAGGCTTAGCTCCTGGCAGAATAAAAAGTGCCAGACAGTGGCAGGGCAAACATCTTAAAGAAATCATATTGCTTCTGGAACTGCAAAAGTGCTACAGACAGCTCTGTATAGAGAGAGCTAAAATGTATGCTCAGAAAAGGCACCGAAAAGGCTGTGCCACAGCAGTGCACGCACATCACTGCCTGATGCTGGATGGAGACAGATGGGCCATCTGTGTGGCTCAGTCCTGCTGTCCCTGTTCTCCTGAGCTCACGAGGCCGAGGGCTGAGCTTCCAAGGACTCTTCTGACCCTGCAGCTTCCTCTGTCACTCCCCCCCAGGCTTCAGGGGACCATAATGACAAGTATCATGCAGTTCTCAGGCAGCAACCGCTGTCATGATACTGTATGCTACTACCCTCTCCATTGCCCATCGGATACCGTACTGAATCTGCTTCAGTGCTGATTGCCTGCAACCAGCTATTTCTCTTCTGTGGAGTGCGAAAGGAAAGCACTTGCCCGGCACTCTAACAGAAGACTTTTCATCTCCTCTCAGCAGAACAAACCTGGGCTTGGGGTTTCCTGAAGGAAGAGATCTTTGTGTTGCAGCAGGTGGAGAGGCGTGGACCCACGCTCAAAAATCCTCATCATCCTGTTGAATAAAAACTTCTGGATAAATAAAATAATGAGCTGACTCCCGTCTCCTGGTCATCTGCAGGGCTCTAATGAAGTCAGGGGACTTTAGCTGATTTATCCTAGCTGTGGAGATATTCCAAATTCATTTATGTGGTTAAGCCATAAAGAGAAGTATATCCTGATAAAGAAACTGTATATACTGCTACTGTGGCCTCTTTTGTCTCCTCTTGCCTGCTTCACAGGGCCTGATCCCTCTTTATGCTGGGGAGATGGTGCTGAGGAGGTCAACTAATGAATGGACCTGACTCCCATGTCTTTCTTTTAAGTGCCAAGGATGTGCGTGATTCTGCAAGGACTCCCAGGATTTATCACTGGAAGACTTAAGCTCTTTCACAATGTTTTAAATTAACCTTCTGCATCTCGGACGATGCTTGCAATAAAACTCCTGTCTCCTGGAACAGTTCTGCAGAGCACTGCCTGCCTCCTTGCTCTGCGTGCGGGAGAGCTCTGGCCTGAGCCACTTCGGGTGGCTGGCGGAGATCACACTGGCCGGGAGCTGGGGCAATGGAGAGGAGGTTCAGGCTGTAGCTACGGATCACTGAACTTATGGAATATATCTAGACATATGTGAAATTAACGAAGAGCAAAACTCATAGAATCATAGAATCATAGAATCATTAAGGTTGGAAAAGACCTCTAAGATCATCAAGTCCAACYGTCAACCCAACACCACCAAGCCCCACTAAACCATGTCCCTAAGTGCCTCATCTACACGTCTTTTAAATACTTCTAGGGATGGTGACTCCACCACTTCCCTGGGAAGCCTGTTCCAATGTTTAACCACTCTTTCAGTAAAGAAATTTTTCCTAATGTCCAAGCTAAACCTCCCCTGGCGCAACCTGAGGCCATTTCCTCTCATCCTATCGCTAGTTACCTGGGAGAAGAGACCAACACCCACCTCGCTGCAACCTCCTTTCAGGTAGTTGTAGAGGGCAATAAGGTCTCCCCTCAGCCTCCTCTTCTCCAGACTAAACAGTCCCAG
>JAYKAV010003162.1:0-71578 GCA_035582835.1 Phoebastria nigripes
GATGGGGGAGTGAGCGAGCGGCTGTGTGGTGTTTGGCTGCCGGCCAGGTTAAACCACAACATTGACAAAGAGTTGCACTTGAATGGCCAAGAACATTTGTTTTATATTTTACTTCACTTCACTTCATTTATTATTTTATTTTATTACTAACTAATTTTTATGTACAAACAGGTACAGAAAATCCACCACCAGGTTTCAAGGAACTTTTCTGAGTCTTTAAAATGGCTTAAATTGTTTTCAGTATCATTAAAAAGCTACTTATTAAGGAATGAAAATTTGGATCAGAAAGCGTAATTTCAAAAAGAAATACAGGACAAAGTGGTTATAACTTTTGTAGATATTATTGATAACATTGAGTTTATTCTTTATTTTTTCACAATAAAGATCCATATATTCCTACATTTACCAAATGAAAAAACATTTTTTCCATATAATGTTCTTCCCACTTATGAGATTGCTTTTGTTACAAAAATTAATTACAGTGGACTATTATTTTTTGTTATAAAAGTTATCTTAATGTAAGTAACAACGATGTTACAGGTTAAGGGAAAGACACAGCACTCAAAAACACATCTAGCTTCCTTTAAAGTGATTTCATGATCGCTAAAAAAGGGCATGAAGGTCAAAATGAAAAAACGTGTCTAGATATTTACTTCAGGTTACATTTGAAATTAATGGAAATGGGAAAGGYAAAATATATATAGGTTGTAGAAGGCTAACAAATTTGAGTAACCAAAATATTATTAGTTTCTTTTATTCTTAACATATTCAAATATTCCAATAGACAGATAGATAGGATTCTACAGAGAAGATACTTAACACAGAAAATTAATTGCAAAAATACAAAATTTTCCTGAAAGCCACCTTGCCATTGGTAAGAATCAGCACTCTCCTGTCAATGGTTTAAGTGAGTCTATATTTGTTTTATATTCTAAATATAGGGGGGAAAAGAAGAATCCTTCCCCAAATATTGGGAATATGTTAAGGGAAAACATGGGAGTAGGTAAAAATACTTGCTAGCTAAAGGAAATTTTGTTTTTATAAGCAACTGTTGTCAAGTGGTCAATTAAGGGCTGCAGCTGTGTCTGTGCAAAATTAAGCCTCTCTACTAAAACACAGCCTCCAGAAAGGCAAACTGAAAAATACACCCTGGTAGAAGTTTGTTATGGATGCTAAAGATCAGGAGGGGGAAAAAAAAAAAAAAAAAGGTAGTTCTGTATTGTGTACTCCATCACTCTAGAGCATATACTCTGACAGAGGGTAACAGTGACTGATGGTCTTTGCTACTGTTCCCACCTTATGTTGGTAGTTACTCTGATAAACAGTAAAAGGTCATGCAAAAATATATATTTGACTGTAATACGTGGAAAATATGGATTTTTAGGAGTAAGTTGACTACTTTTTTTCTTTTAATTTTAAATTAGATAACCAACTAAATTAATGATTTGGCTGATTTTTTTTTTTTTTTTTTTTTTTTTCAGAACAGAATTTAAAAGGAGCCCATGGAACCCTTGTTTTACAACAAAATTCCTTCTTAAAGAAGCAATAGTCATTTAGGTTGTTGCTAAGCAAAAAGGTAATGTACTGGTGTCACAAAAGGGCTTTCTATTCTATTTTCATTATGCCTATTTTTAAGATGCCCATTTATTTTTACATTACATTTTTAAGTTATCCAAAGAAGCCAAAGTCCTAATTCTAGACTCACTAAAGCACAGTGAAGAGAAAAATGAAATAGCAAGTCTACCTTGTGGAGTTAAAACAGATATAGTCGAAAGGAACATTGGAGGAAAGGGTTATTCTAAAATTTCACCTTTAACAGGTCAGACTGAAATCAGCTGACGTGTTATATGGTATAGGTTTTCAGTTAAGGCACTCTTCTGTGTTACAGAAAGTAAGAATTTCTGTAGATTTAATTAAAAGGAATAAATTAATTTCATGACTTTTCTGTCCTGCATTACTGTTTCTCAAGGGTGAATACTATCTATATAAAAAAAAAGAGGAATTTTCACCACCTTTTCCCAATACTTTCTTTAAGGCTTAATAAGGTAGGTGTCCTCTGAGAATGCTTATTGGGTCACACATTGGGTAGAAATAAGCATAGAACTTTTGTGCATTTAATTGTATGCTTAGTTATCCCAAATAGTGTATGGAGAATATGTGGCAAGGTGCTGGCAGTGGGGAGCTGAGGGAGCGGCCTCTCTGAGGAGAGGCCGGGGCTGCCCTGTGTCGGACACAGCTGGTTCTAGTCGGTTCCAGCTGGCTCCAACAGACCCACCGCAAGGCACAGCTGAACCGGTCACCCAAGATGGTGGCGCCTCTGTGATAACATATTTAAGAAAGGGCAGAAAACACTGGACAGAGAGAGGAGGAAGGAACGAAAAGGGTGAGAAACAGCAGAGGGAACACCAAGGTAGGATGTCAAGGCCATCAGACATTATCATTGAAACTTTCAGTTGATTTTGTCCCGCTGTAAATTATAGCTAACTTTTAGTAGGGCTGTTTTGCTGACTGCATGTTCACACTCTGAGCTGCCGTAACAGTCAGGGTCAAGACTATATTATATAATACTGTAAGGTCATTTACTCTTGAGAAATTGTACAAGCTCCAGCTGAGGAAAATGAGCAAAATGTCACATCGGTCATTCTCCTACACCATCAAAATTAGGTATCTGCATCAATGCCAAATGCATCATATATTTCAATTACACTTATAGCGGTTCTGTCACATGTCAAGGATACAAATATCCTTACTTCTGGATTGTGTGTTGCTATTTCTTAAGTTATCTGCCTATAGCTGAAACTGCAAGGTCAGAACTGCAGTGACAGGTAAAACTGTTTATGTGCCATATTAATTAAACTTTTCAGCTGAATTGCCATTAGTTCTGTATGACATCATAGCCCATTCATCATTATTCATTTGCCTTTTTCACTTCTGGCAAGATAAAGCAATCTTAAATCAAAAGCTAACAGCAATGAGATGAAGTGAATCTATGCTACAGTTTCTTAGATTGCTTAAAATCATGCGGTGTTTTCTGACTCTGCCTAAGCTTTATAGGAGATGACACTGTTACAAGATTTTGTTTCTCTTCCTTTCAAGAATGAAAGCAGAGGTCTTGAAAATAAATGGACAGAAATAACTAAGTTTAAGGGATCCATTCATACAGCTTCTTAATTATCTGTATTATGATAGCCTTGAGTCTCATGATGTAGATACCAGACATTACAAATTTATAATTCACTATGAAGAAGCTATTGGAACTGAATTCTGAATGTCCTGACCAGAGAACTATTCTGTAAAAAACGTGGTTCTTCATTTACTTTTACTTCATTTACTTTGTCTTACCTATTTTATACAGATCACCAAGGCCTCACTTCAGCAGAGACAGAAACATTTAGGTACCCCCCAAACTGGATACTCTAGTGATGATTCCCTTCTAAAACTCCTCAGTGCTGGTGGAAAGTATAGAACAGTAATAACATCAAAAGGGACAACTGGATTTTAGCTCTGCCATGGAACCGTGGAAGTGGTTAAATCTTATACTTCTCCAACTTTCTCCAACACATTCCATTGCACTCTAAGCCACTCTTTGGGAGTGCAAGTTAATATGACAAGTAAACAGTTGAACTTAAATATTAAAAAAATGTTTTAAAAACATGTTTTAATTATTAAAAAAAATCTGCCTGTCAGCAACAAAAACCTTTTACAAGTCTTAGATCTTTCTGTCTAACAAGGAATTTATAATCACCTCTGGCACTAATGGCTGAGTCACATAGCATGTAAAAAACCCTGATCTCTGCTATAATTGTTTGATATTTCATATCCTGCTCTACAGGAATACATTTTAATGTGTGAAGCCCTTCCTTTAATTGAAAATCTTTATTTGACTCAACAGCAGCTATTCTTCATCTTTCCATCTTCACAGAAATGAAAAGCTATTTACTTCTTTGCCACGTTACCAAACAATACTGCTATTCACATCAGAGAAGATTTCATTTTCTGTATTTGCTTTTGGCAACTAAAACTTCTGTTCCTCTTTTGTTCTCATGCTCCATGATACTGATTATCTTGCACCATAGCACTTTTAAAATAATTTAATGACCCAGCAATTATATAGCTTTGACTTGGTATTAAATGCTGAATATAATTGTCTAAAGTCAGCAACAGGTATTACATTTGGACAAGCTTCCAGAATCTTAGCTGGACAGCCATGTTTGGAGTTGTATTAATACAAAACTTCATATATTGAAGTATGGAAGCATATATTTGGATGACATTCTATCCCTTTCATCTAGGGAAGAACAGAAGTAAGAAATTAATTTAATCTCCGGCATTTTAATTTTATTCTCCCCTGAAATAATATTTTATTTAGTTTTACAAAAGTAATAAAAATGAGTGCCTTCCCCATGTGTTTAGTGCCTTTGACATTACTTAAAAACTAAAATGTAGGTGAAAATAGGTCAATAATAACTCCTAGACAAGTTGTCTTGTTTAGCCAGAAGACTGCCAAATTCTGTACTAGCCTCCATTTTCCTATTTATTTGTTAATAGTACAACATTTTAATATTAAGGGAGTAGCAGATAAAAGCAGCATTCTAATATTTCAGGACTGCACCACTTGTGGGAGACAGCTCAAAAGGTCTATTAGGTAACCTTGCTTTTCTGGGTATGACCTTTATATGACTTTCTGTACAGAAATGCATATTATCAGTTCTGCATTTTAGTAGCAAGATCTCCAGACTGTTGCCAAAAACTGATTACTTACATTAAACCTTTTTAAACAAAACTCATTTTGCTAGGTATATTTAAATACTCTTTTTGATTCAGGCAATATTGCTTTCAGAAGCAACTGAATCATTCATGTTCTCACCATTTCTAATTTGCAATCCCTAACAAATCTCACTGTGAGAGAGGAATTCTCAGATTTTATGCCCTATTGGGTAACGTGGAAAATCAGATGCAGTGAGGAAATGGACAGGATTGTTTCCAAATATTTGATACAAATATAAAACCCCTCAAGCCTGAATTTATTTGGCAGGACAAACAATAGGAGAATAACATTGCCAAACCCCTGCTGTCTATTCCTCTGTGTGCTTAATTATTTTTGGTTGTTGATTGCTGTTGGGTTTTTTTTTTGTTTATTTGTTTTTTTCTAGAGCAAATTCACCAAAACAACTGCTTAAGCTGTCAGTTTGTTTTACAGAAAGATGTGGATTTCTAATACTTAAGTCATATTAGGCAAAAAACATCAGTAATGTCCAATTTAGCAATTTCAAGTGTTATTTTCTTAATCCATGTGAAAATGTCATTAAAAAGGAAAAAAAAAAAAAAACAAACAAAAAAAACAAAATCTATGATCATTTTTCTCCTGGAGTCTTCCAGTGTGGAAGTGGAGCCTCACATACTCAGGCATCCATGAATTCTGTTCAGCTGGACTGCAACCTTTGGCTTCCCTTCAGGACCTGTTGTCAGATGGACTAACAGAAATGGCCATAGAAGAAAATCTTTTATTATTAAGTGACCAGAACTTAATACTTAGGACAAACAATTTAGATTAGACTATAATGGCACATACGTTCGTAGTTATTGTGGGTCTTTGTAACAGAAATGTTGGACTCTGAAATCTCCATTTGGAAAAAAATGCATCATCAATTCTACTGAGACCCTATTTCTTTGTGAATACAAACCCACTTTCAGCACTGGTTCAGCTCTGTCTCTTTTTTCATACTCTGAACAGTCTAAACAAGAGTTGATCCTTGCTACTGTAGTTGCCTCATTTGCTATTTTGGCCTCTTATGAATGCTAATTTTACCTGGAAAATAAAATAGCTAGTGCTCAGGTTGACACTATAAGCATAGGATTTACTTTCAGATCTTCAGAGTAGGCTTTGGAATTAGGAGCGTCTTTTCTGCATACAGACACTGATTCAATTTCTTTCTTTTTTTTTTCCTGTTATAATAGTCTTGATGTTGATATCTACAATGAGAGGAGCTGAAAAGAAGAGAAGGCACAGAAGCTGGTTGCAATGACATCTGCAAGGTAAAGTAACAGCAACAAGTCTGACAACAAAGTGGCCAATAAACTTTACAACAGAAACATGAAGCTAGATGAGGTTCTCAAAATACCCACTGCTCAGGAAAATTTTGAAAGGACCCAGAAAGAAAGCACTACTTGAACATCTGGTAAGTCTTACATTATGGGGAACTTCTGGACCTGTTGCCAGCCATCCCAAATGAGAATGATGAGTTAGATACAGTACCGTTTGTTTATCTCCCTTCATATTAATTTGGGAGAAAATCAGACTATGCTGCAGGTGCTGCTGTGGCCAGTAATGGGAGGTGCATGATGAAGGAGGAATTATGTTCAACATTCTACAAAATGGTGTCACCCCACTTCACTTAACAAGTCACATGGAGAAAACATTGTTTTTCATAAACATCAGATTCTTTCCTGCCTGTGTCTGACCACTTCCTTCATTCCATGTGAAGTGCTTTGAGGCAAACCTCTGGGATCTGATCTTTGTCAGAGTCACTAGCAACAGCAAAAGCCTGTGCAAAGAGTGGCAAAGGCTGGTTTAGTAGCTCTGGTAGGACTGGGACCTTATATAGGGTCTGCTCTGTGGTCACGGTAAGTATGAAGAAGTCAAGCTGAAGCAGATTTAAAAAAAAAGAGGTTTTGTATATGAATCTAGTGTGGACCTGTCCTTCCAAAAATGTTTTAAGACTGTGTTTTAATATTTGTGAAATTATAAGATTTAGTTATTCCAAACAGTTTTCAGAAGAAGATTTGTCTCCTAGTGAAATGTGTAAATCTCTTAATGTTTTAATTCTTTTCCTTCTGCAGGGGAAAAAAAAAAGGCCACCACTTATTTTACGTAAAACATCACAGAATATTTCTCCTTAAATCTAAGTACAATTCTTATACTTTCTGGAAATTAAAGATTTCCTGCTGCTTATAAAATGAGAATGTAGCAATCAGCTAAATTCAATACTCCCAGTCATACCTCTCAGACTTGTCTTTATGCTGTGCACCGCATTCTGATTTTATCAACAGAAACATAAGCGTGTTGGCAACGTGTTCTGAAGTAAACAAACAGTTCTGCATATGCATTTAACATTGTGGCCTGTGAAACCCAAATTTCATTGTTTGGTAGATCGTAAACAGGAAATCGTAACTTCTATAATAAAGATACGGTATTCTGATTTAAACAATTTACCTTGCTAAGTAAGATTAGTAGGTGACACAACAACACTGTGTTTTTAAAACTATTTAGAAATGACATAACGTTATTTTCTCTAATATAAAACCTTTACTTTTAAGTCTATGAATTCTTTTTCCGATTTCTTTTAGGGACTGTTTTTTTAAGAGATTGCTAGCTATGGCAGCTGTGTATGTGCATGTGCATGTGTGTGTGTGCGTGTAGAAAAATAGCACCAATTTGTGGAGATATTTAATCTTCTGAGTGGAAATAATTACAGATGGATACTGAAAATTATTATATAAAACTAAGGTTCTGTTAAGTCTTTAGATAGTAGCTAAAGTGGTACAAATAGGAAGCAGATAAAGTAGCTGAAACAAAAATAAGCTCATTTATTTAAATTATTATCTCTTCACACTGATTTTTGACATTTTAATTTCTAGATTGCACAAACTTGTACATTCAAAGCATTTCATGATACAGGCATTTCATGATACAGCCATAGAACAAATGTGCTGAAACAGAAGTTGAGTAATCCAAACCAGTACTTTTGTAGCTGTTAAAAATGTATTAATTTATAAAATATTAGCTCCACAAATGTACAAAGACACAGGAACACCCTGAATAAACCATTTATATGGAAGCCATTCATATTATGAATAAAGATATATCACTTTTTTTCCCCTTTCATATGTAAACAGCCCGTAGAAGGCTTGCTTCATTTTGATGGAGGATTGCCTCCCCGAAGACACTGTTCTTTCTGAAAAACACAGAGGTATTTTAGAGAAATAAAAGTGAAGGAACAGAAGAACAGGGATGCAATCTACAGTTACATAGAAATTCCCTGTAGAAGACCAGATTCATAATCCCTCGGGCTGCTTTAGCTATGAAAGACTGCCCTATATACTCTGCAATCTTGAAGCTATCTACCCTTAACGTTGGCTGTGGTCCTCCTTCCTCTGTGATATGACATCTGCTACATGTTTCAGTGGCAGCATTTTTATCTTATTTCAGTTTTCTTTGGATGGAATTGGAGCAGGAAAAGTGAATCCTTGCAACCTAAAGCAAGTGAACAAAGGTTGAACACCTCTTTCAGTGGATGCCACTGGCAAGGGCCAGTGAATAATAGGTTATAATTTGTATCTATAGCATGACTATATTTTAGTCCTTCACAGTCTTTTGAAATGACCTGGACTTAAAATAAAAATTGATTGTTGAAAAAGGCTTTCAATTCATCAAATCTATCATACAAAGTTAAACCTAATAAGCAACCCTTTAGAAAGGCATCAGTACTTATACACAGAAATAAAAGTGATAACCCGAGAAGCAGTTTAAAATGACAATTTTGACTTTCAAATGTTTAGACAGACGCTAAGACCAATGCTAAGACAGATGCTAAGATTCCTTGCTCTTTAAGGCAACAGGCATTTATAGGTTGCTTAAAACAGCACAAATCTTTTTCAAACTGAGGTGAATACAGTTGATGGAAATAATGCTCTTAATTGATCCATAATTTGAGAGTGAGGAGAATGCCTGTTATCACCAAACAGGGCTTTAAGCAGATTAAGAAAAGCAATAAAACAGGACCCCAAACCACTCACATTATCATGCACTTACCTACGATTTGTTAGTTCATTAAACTTACTTAAACTAAATTAAAATGTTAGATTCCATATGGAGTTGAGAGGCTTGACAAATCACTGAAGAAAATATAGCCAATGGCAATTAATTGAGAAAGATAGACATTCAAATAAGGAGGAAAAAAAAAAGGGTTATGTTTGTTTTTCAAAGTAGCTAGCTGTATCTTGCTTCTGTCATTTTAGACCCAGGAGAACCAGAATGGCCTCTGCTGATCTAAAACTGCAAGACTTACTGAATACTTCAAGTTCCTTTTGAACTAACATACACTTTTCTTTTTTTCTCTCCTTGCAATTCCCTGCCTCAGAGATGCCTATTAGCTGGAGACTGGAGACAGTGCCCTGACAAATTATAGGTCAAAACACTAATAAATAGTTTAAAAGTGGCTTTTAGATAGCTTTTAGATTGTCATTAACTATTTCAGTACCGGCTAATTCCACAAAGATGTATGACAAAGTATTTAGACAGTGCATTTCCTTTGTCTTTTCCTTCCCCTAGAAATTTCAGTTACAAATACCAAAATTTCATTTCAAAATTTGCAGCAATGATTCTGTCTACATTAAAACCAGAACCATGTTCTAAGGCATGGTTCAAGCTCAGTTCCTACTTATTGAAACTGAAGTTTGAGTGGTCTTTGAAGCCAGGTATAAACCACATGTTCCACTGCTTTTGTCAATTTTACTTCAGTAAGGTCAATGTAAATACCTAGAAAATAAAAATTTTCTTGTCTTACACTACTAGAAGGGATTCATTATAAAAATTGCAAGGCAGTGGAAAAAACCTTTGTGGAGCAACTAGCATGTTTTTGAACACTATTTTCATTAGCCACAGTTGTTCAATGAAGTCATGTGTTTCATTTTTTTTTTAATAGGTTTTGTGCTGTTGTTTTTCATCATTTACATTTTGACTGACTTGCCTGAAAAGGAAGACTTCATTTTTTTACAGTACCTGCAGAAATTGCATGAGGATTTAAGTAGTAAAATGGTTACAATATTTTAGCTTTTTACATGTAATTCTTTAAGATTACAGTGCTTTATATTGCATTTTTCATTGCCAGTGGCAATCTAAAATACCTGTCCTTTCTTATCACTGATCATTTAGAGACAAACGGAATAGTTTCCTCTAAAGACTCCCTTACATTATGAATCAGAAGGCTTTTTTACTTGCAGTAGATTTTTAGATGAGTAGGTCAGATGATAGCAGATATATTTAAATTTGAGGTACAGATCTTACAGTCATACTGTTTACAGAAACAGCTACCTAAAAAGATACAGTTAGCTGGAGAGGAGGGCTGAAAGATGCATATTATCAAACTGTGTTGCTATTGAAGTCAATAATTATTTTACCATTAAACCAATGAAGATTATGAGCAATGCTGACTCATCTCAAAATTTCTGTGTTAGTTTTATTTTCAAAAGTTATACAGACTGTAGAAACTAAAGAAATTAGTCTAATATGCCTATGTGAATATAGTACCTCTAAATTCTTAGAATAGAGACAAGGCCAGCAAAACCAAGTTATAAATTTAGTTATCTCTTCACTAATTTTAAGCCAAAATCTACAAAAATTGAGACAGCCAGACCAACTGAATTTTAGTAAAGTTAATGAATTTCATGTGATTACAGGTCCATACGTATAGATTTTTTTACAGAAAGAAAGCTTATGAATTTGCATGGAACATACAAGTTGTCTTAATATTTGCCCTTTTCAGATCAACAGAAGTACTTCTGCACATCATATATGGGAGTGGAGTGTCAGCATTCACCAATTTAAGAAAGAATATTCAAACTTTATACATATGCTGCAGCTGCGTAGCTTAAGCACGAATCTTAAATTAAGGATGAAGATACATGAATATTCTTTCATGTATATATACATATATATAAAAAAAAAATTTCACAGAACTTTCTAAATATAAATTATGAGCACGTACCTGCCAAGGATCAAACGGAAAATATACATGTAGTAGTTAGTGAATTTTATTTTTGTGAATTCACCAGAATGAGTTAGAAACTCAGACAAAATATGTGACAAATCACAGTATTCTATGACATTATTGGCTAAAAAGACTTTTTCCCCGCTGTATTTATTCATATATACTCTCACTTTTCTAATACATCTAGTGTGATTTCATTGTCTCTGTATTTGAGTTTTGTAATAAAAATGTTACCTTTCATATAACAAAAAAATTCACTGTCAGTATCAGAGAACTATAATAGAATCAATTGTGAAAGAAATGTAGAGATTCTGTATACACAAAGAAGTCCTTTCAGTAGTCTTTTGATTCTGATCTACACTATTTTTGGAAAGAAAAGAATATTTACCAAGAGTAGTGCAAGAATTCAAATTTTTACAGTTACTGAACATGAAGAATGTCTTGGCTTTTCATTGCATTTGTCAGATGTGGCAACTGAATGAAGCTCTCACAAAATATTAAAGCATTATAGTACCTAAACATGCCTGCCCTTAAAAAACAAAACAAAACAAAACAAAAAACCCAATCAAAATAACCCACCCCAAAAACATCAGCCCCATGTACTCAGCTATGCAGTATGAAAAGTAAAATTATCTGAACTCATTAATTGAAATAATTACTCATTCTCACCCTCCTCTCAGACAGTTGACTGAATTTTAACCAGATGCTTCTGCCAGCACCTTCGATCTTGGTAGGAGGAGGAAGTCATTTGACAAAGGCTTTGTGAAGTTATCTTATTAAGTATCTTCAATGAATGTGCTATGTTATGTGCTCCAGGATAATTCAGAACCTAACTTTTTAGACTGTTACTGGTTATTTAGTAAGTTACAGTAACAAAATAATGATTTATAAGTGACATGAAAATGTGCAGTATTAATCTTTGCAAAGTACTTTGAGAGAATGGTTATGAACGGCTCTATGGAAATAGAAGTACTAATTGATCTTAATGGATTCTCATAGAACAGAGAGACACCATGTACTGTAATTCCGCAAATTACCTGCTGTTTTGAAGTCTGTGTTGTGCTGGAGTGGATGGATAAGCCTTTAGTGGAAAGTGAGTTAAATATCATTTCTTGGTTAACAATCAAGAGCGAGTATGATTTTTTTCCAGAGGAATGTCTGCAGTGACAAGGCTACAGTCTTTCTGATCTTCATAGAAATTATTGTCAGAGTACAGCAGGCACACCTATATACCCAATTTATGAATATCACAGAAAAACTATAGTTACTGAAGAGATACGGTGAAATGATTTTATGTTTTGGGGAAAACATGCATCCGATAAACATGATGCAAAATGTTATATCGAAAAACTTTTCTGAAGTGTTTATAATCTTGGCTAATATATACTTTCTCAAACTATGATGTGCCTCTCCCCTTGAAAGGAGTGCCTGAATACATTAGAGACAGGCTTTTCAGTCTCCTATATGCTGCTACAGTACTCCAAATGGCCATTTCACATACTCTATCCAAATTCCTTTCCACGTATTCAAAACAGGCTTTAAAAAACAGGAGAGGCAAAGATTTGGCAATCTTCAGACTCACAGAGCAGCAGAAAAGTATAAGCACCTTTCCCACCTGTAGTCACATAGAGGCTGCTGCACCCTCTAATTTCTAAGAGCTTAGTATAAGATGTGTAGGCCTAGCTTTAAACAGCAGGAAATGTCAACACTTAGTTATCTTCAATGAGATAATTTAGATTTAAAAAAGCTGTTTCCTAAAGAAAGACATGTTTATTGTCTGGAGGCAGGATAGTTACCATTGTTGGTCTGTGGACTCAAGAAATTTATTCTATATTGGTTTGCATTTATTTGTATTTGGAAGGTGCTGTGTTTGGTTTTCTTTCCCCTATATGCAACACAACTTCTCCTTTGAGCAATTTTTTTTTTTTTTGGAGCACATTTCTAAAGGAGATGTCACTCCTAAGACATAGAAGACTCCATGTTACAATAAATAAAACAGGGAAATACCAAAATATTCAAGCGAGATTTGTGTAACATGAAAAACAGGTTTCTCTTCTGGATTTTATTTTGGAATAAATCTTTAAATGATTAGGTGGAAGCCTCTGAGGAAGTAAAATGGAGTATTTTCTCCCTACTTGAAACCTTCTAATTTGTTTAATACTTAGTGAAGCATACAAATTAGATCTGCAGCTGTGTAGTTACCCTTACCTGAGTTTCAAAGGTATAGCCAAGATCTGAATTTAGCATAAGAAGACAACACACATAGTTGTACAGAGAATTGTTTGGTGTCCCCTGACCCTCCCATAAAGCAGTAGATAATGAACATTCTATTAATTTTCTAAAGTAGTTCATAATTAGGAGACTCTTTCAGACTGCACCTGGGAACTTGACTTAGTCATAAAACTGTGGAATTTAAAGTCAAGATATGAATGAACAATTTGTCACTAAAGGATTTAGCCATGAGGTCACAGGTCTCAAACTTACTTGACAACAGGTAAAAGTAATTTTCAATGACTGAGCAGAATATTTATTAGATAATATAGGTGTACCTCCCCCTCAGTTACAAATGATACCCCTTTCTCTTGTATCATGCTTAGCTTTCCACTGCCATTCTGGGTCCTGAGGTTCAGCTGGGGAGAGTGTAGAAAACATCATCAATACCCCAAATCCTTTTCCAGGAGGACTACAGGTGGTTCCTTTTTCCTCACTCTTAGGTCCACTCGCAGCATGTTATCAAACATACCGGAATGACTCTACACCTTGTACTTTCTTCACTGCTTCACAGCTCCAGACAGGCCAAGGCAAGTTCTAAAAAAGTCTGACAAGCCTTGTGGCCTCTGTTGTTACCTTAATGCAGTACAACATTTACTGGGTTGCTAGGCTACATATGACTATGAACATATGAGCTATTATATTTTTACTGTTTTTAAAGTAATATTTCAACATCCAACAAGCTGATATCCAAAAACATTTTAAGAGCAAAGAGGAAGCAGAACTATGAGCACAGATGGTCTTACCAGGTGTCAAGATAATTTTTCTCAAGGACCAAACACTTAACCTGAAAGAAGAGAATCTCTTCTGAGTGGCAGTAAAGACCACTACCCTGCTGTCTCACAAAACGTTTTTATCTGATGACTTACAAAACACACAAAAAAAAAATTTCAGTTTCTTTCCGCATTTATCATTCTCCTAAGACTTTATTTGGGGGAAAAAAGTAGTTATTTGTTTCAGAAACATCGGTGTTGTATTTATTCAAAAGGTCTGATCAACTAAAAGAAGGAATAAAATCTGGACTTCAGGAAGCCTAACGTTTGTGACACTCCTAGTTTTCATAGAATTCAAATTTTGCCTCTTTGATCTGTTTGCAGATTAAATGGCTCCCCTTCAAATGATAGAGCTCTTTTTTTTTTTTTTTCAAGTAATGTAGCAATCCTGCCTTTACACAAATAAGATCTTTCATGTCAGTTTAGAATGCTCCTACCAGCTAACAAGAATGCTTGAGACAAAACATAACCTAGACACTAATTCTCTTCTACTGACAACCATTTGCTTCAGAATGAGCTGTCTCCTTTCCTACCACATTCACAGAACTCTTATTGGCCATATAAGGTAAGTAATTAAATGTCCATCCAATGAAGTAGAAAGCAGCTAACTTCACAATCAAGCAACATCTGATAATAGCAACAAAAGCATTTCATTATTAGAGGCTACTCTGATTTCAAAGTAGTTCCATCTGTTTTCTGGTCATGACAGACTTGATCTTAGACCTGATCTAATTTTGGTTTGACTAATGAGAGAAATTTCCAGTTTCAACTACCTTTAAAACCATAAAGAGGCAAAGATTTCTTAACTCTTCTGAGAACACATTTGGTACCAAAATACCCTTATCCTTCTTCTCACTGCTCTTCACTGGGAATTTACCATTGAATCTTACGATAAAATAATTAACGTGCTGGGGAAAATAAGGCAAATTCTCAAATGAAAATGAGGAAGGCCAGTTGAAAAAGTAATGACACATAACAGTTCTAAGCAATTTGAGAAACTGGTCATAAAACAGAAATATCATCTTTCCATGACATAAGACTACAAATTTATCAAGAATTTGCACATTATCATTATTATAATTGTTACTATTACAAATCTGGCTAGTTTAATGGTCCTGAAAGTAGAGATTTTCAGGTGTCAAATCGTGAGTTTAAACAACTTCATGGCATAGGAAAAATAAACCTTAGGGATATGATTTTTTAGTAAGAGGTGCAGTTTAATGTAGTTTTATGCGTGTTCTGATTGGGTGATTTGCCACAAGCTTTAACTGTAGGCAGAGCTAGCATACATCTGTTCCTGCTTGTGAATGCGTGCCCTTATTGTGTGATTACTCTGGTAGCTCTTCCCTATTCATTTAGAACTCTGTCAAGGGCAAATCCCTAATTTATAACACAACCAACTTCTCTGAGGATCACCTGCGTATGAGAAAAGATGTTATATCAAATCCTCTGGATTTTTAAAAATGCTATTTAATTTCCTCAGTTTTAAATCCAGATTGCCTAAAAAATATGAATTAAATAGTATGCTTCAGGGAGAAAAAATACAAGGAACCTTTCTTCTACTACAAATCTGTATTTCAATTAAAGGTATTCTGATAATTCATGAGATAACACTTTAAAACAGACAGTACCTCCAAACTCGATTTACAAAACTTTCCCTAGTCTGTTTCAAAATTTATAGTTGTCAATCCTTCATTAAAAAATAAACATATCTACCTTGAGGCCCACCTAGATCTTCTCATTAGACTTTGTAAAGTCTTCATATGTACACAAAGGAGCACAAGTGTAGAGTTTATATTTTACATAATCCCCATCTGGAGAGAAGGAAGAAATTTGTTCAGTTCCTGATAAAGAAAAATAACATTAACAGCTTGCTAAAGCAGCTTTTAAGAGTGGTATTGCTAAAGAACACATATTACAGAAGAAGAAATGAGTGAACAGATCAGAAGTAGATTGATAAATACAGTGTACTTCTTAAACATACCCTACACTGAATACCCCAAACCACAGGAGAAAAAAAAGGAAGAAATTTTTCCAAAGGACTGTTTTCCATACAAAAAATAACAGATTATCAATAGTAGAACATTGATCAGAATCATACTAATTGTGAAAAAATACATATGTATCATGGAAAGAGTTGAAAGTAGTTATAAAAAAATGTTTAATTTTGACTTTTAAAAATATATTTAATTTCCTTAGAAATACTCTCATTTTGAAGTCTACTTTCTCATCTAGAATAGTTTAAAATGTGAAAAAAAGGGTAGGGATGTACCTATTTTTTATTCATATTGTAACCAGATATCTCTGGCTTCTTGAATATCACATATAATTAATTTTACTAATTGGTTACATTCCTCAAATGGCAGGTAATTGTTTACTCAATTTATGTCCTCATGCTTTTCAGAGGTAATTGTGTCCTGTTTTGTTGAGGATGGTGGAAAGCAATTTCTCAATCTAACCAGAGGAAAATGAAAAGCACAATTCTGCATGACTTTGTAAATAAACCTAATGTTCATATGTGATGACTGTGCTTATATTCAGCATTATTTTATTTTTGCAGCTATCCAAGCAATTTAATTATTAACAATGTATTTATATTTGCAAGCTAAAATCTTCAGAGAATTTGAAGGCGGATGCTTAAAATGCTATCACCATCAGTTCTACAAGGAAGCATGGACATGAGTATTTTCAGCATGCGTTAAATGTTGGAATGAGAGTATGATAATAAAGTGTGTTGACTTTCTTAGCCCTACTGGAAGAAAAATTTTGAGCTGGATAAATTAAACATTGCGGATGAAATCATTTCAATGTTCTGCTGTTTTTCACTTGCATCAGTGTTCAATCATTTGCTTTGTTTTTGAAAAAGAGGTAGATTACTATTATGTGACAAAAAGAGAAAGTGATTGCTACAAAACTTTCTTTTTAGAGCTAAATTATAGAGACATTGGCCATATCAGCATGACTATTCCATGCTGAATTCCCAGTTGTCCTGCAGATTAAGTTACAGAACCTGTTCTTAGACATTTGCTACATTATTAGTTACCACTATGGCTTTCCTTTTTTCCTGTTACTGTAGTAACAAGCTAGCATCTCCTCCTGTAGTCTCTCTCTCTCTATCACTTGGTGTAAACTCCAAAAAAAATTTTGACTACTTCCTGAAAAGGGAAGATTGATTCCTGCTCAGTCCTTTGTGCTCTAGAGTTAAGAATTTAATCCTATATGAAGAGTGTATATTAAGGCTTTTTTTTTTTTTCCACCAGAAATTTTAAGTTGCTCTTCAGTCCTAGTCTTAGTAGACACAATTGTAGGGAGACTACCTTCACTTTTATTATGCAGACACCCCAAGGAAAAGGCTATGAATAAAAGGAATATAGCAAGCTTCCTGGAATTTATCAGCTGCAACTTTCAGCCCTGCTATATCTGAGGTATCTGTAGACCTAACTGGAAGTCCTAGATGTTCTGCTGATCCATTCTTGGTCTATATACTTGGCCATATGGGCAATATGCTGCATAACATTCAGAAGGCCCCACATTAACCTGCGTAATCCCAGAAGATATATAAAAAGCCTATGAAAATGGCCACTTTTCTGAGCATCACATCCCAATTTCTTAGACATTTAAAAAAAACCCAGCTATTGTTCATACATGCTTTGCATGTGCGGTGAGTCCAATTAGTTGCACTCGCTGTCAGGGTCCTCAGGGCAGGCCATGTGGCCCCTAACCAGTCTCATCTGGGGCCACCACCCGCATCCCTGTGCCCAGGGGCCCCAGTTAAGACAGGACAGTTCAGAAGCAGGACTGGAGGCCAGCATTGCTATGGTGGGTGTTGCTGGGGCAGGAACTTAGCTGAAAGGGGGTCCTGGGCAGCGGGCTGGAGTGGGGGAAGCTCCAGGGTGGGCTGGGCAAGGCCAGTGAGGCCTGTGGGTGCACTCAGGGCCCTGACACTTGCTTTACAGGCTGATGAAGAAATGCTGCTTATTCTTCCCAGTTTCCCTTGGATTTCAGCATAGACTATCTGGCAACCTAAACCTAGCTTTCAGTAATATTTAAAAAAAAAAATATATAAAGGTATGTGGGAGGGATGTGGGAAGCCAAACAAACAAGGTCAAAAATTTATTTGTTTCTGCCTTCAGAGATCACCATGAAAAGCAACTAACTTATCCAGACTTAGAATTACAGTTTTCAGACTGAACTCTGGAATATGCTGATATATTTTTTTCAAACAGAGTAAGACTCAACTGTGGCATTTCAGCACCAGTACTTGGTTCAGTGTGTTTAATCGGTCGTGGATTAAAATGAAAATTTCCCAAACTTTTACTTTTTTGAGGTTTTTACCTCCTATCCCCCTGCTTCAGTCTCCCCTTGCTCTGATGGTGTAAAAGAGTCTAAAAAAGTCATTCTTTGAACACAGAATATCACTGCTTCACTACAGTGACAGTAGGACACTCCGCTATGGGCCACAAAGATTTTTAAGGGACTAGAGCATCTGTGAGAAGCCGAGGGAGCTGGAACTGTTTAACCTAGAGAAGAGAAGATTCAGGGGTTCTTATGAATGTGTATAAATACCTGATGACATGGTGTAAAGAAGACAAAGGAGACTCAATGTGCCCAGTAAGAGAACAAGAAGAAATGGGCAAAAAGAGAAACGCAAGAAATTCCATTTAAATATCGGGGGGGGCGGGGAACACACTGTGAGGATGGTTGAGCACTAGAACAGGTTGCCTAGGGAGGTTGTGAAGTCGTGGACCTCTTTGAGCAGGGAGTTGGACTACATGATTTCCAGAGGTGCCTTCCAACCTCAGCCATTCTGTGATTCCACTTGCTTGTACAGGTGACCACTGCTCTGCTAAGGGGAAGACATTGTGTTAATTGAAGAGAAATTTTTGAGACTCTAAGTGTAAGGGTATGTGGAAGGAGAGTGGCTACTCCCTCCTTCCCTCCTGTATCTGGTCAAGGACCTTTTTAATGCAAAAGGGGATAATAAGAAAAGAGGGAAGCCATAAAAAAACATACTGAGACACAAATGAGATTAACAAATGATAAGGGAGGCAATAAGGAGAACCAAAGCTGGTCAGTCACTAATTGATGAGGGTATGTGGAATGTGGGAACATTATGTGATCAAGGACCTTGTCAAAATGGTATGACAAGAAGAAGGGGAAAATAATAAGCAAAACATGTGGAGACACAGAGCTAACAGACAAACGTGAGGGAGACAATAACTAGAAACAAACCTGGTCAGTCACACTAATTGATGGGCTATCAAGAAACTGCAGGCAAAGGAAGAGCTTGCAGATGATAAAGATGCAAACCTGAGGGTCCAGGGTGTTGCAGAGGGTCGTTGGAACTATGCAAATTGATGGGGAAATATGCAGGGGAAGGGGATCAGGGAGGAACAAAGGAACAATAGACAGGGGTATAAAAGGGGTTGGTCACTTGTAAAATGGAGCTGGTCAGTATGCTTGTCTGACTGAGCCCTACGCCTGATCCCCACAGTCTGTCCTGTCTTCCTACTAAATACTTTCTTAACTGTCTCTCTGCATAATCTCACTCTCTATCCCATGTGTTTTTGAAGACCTATCATTTAAATTTTAGAAAATGTTCCAGCAAAACATACATGTAATTGCAAGGCATTAAAGGACGTCTCAAAACCTAGAATTTGGACCACAGAGGGTTATCCTTTTAAACAGAATTTATGTTAGGTCAGGTATATATCAATCAATTCTTGACATTTATAATTAGCAGTTATATATAGCTTTTATGAAATTAAATGCATTCCTGCTGTTTATATGGATATTGTAGTGGGGGGAGAAAAGCTCACTTGGCATTAGTGAGGAAAATTCATCCCACAACTTATGAAGTACCCAGGGAGACCTTTGCTGTTTCCTTATTATGTTCCATTTGAGGTCTATAAAACTCACACAATGCAAAACATAAAATCCTGTATTATTTATGATTTCTACTGTTTCACCACTTACAGTCAAGAAATTTATAGGTGAAATTTCATTTCCTAGACTACTCTCTGTCTAATATTGTTTATGAATTTTATATTGTTTTTCTGATTGAGTTTATTATTTCAGTGTATATGACAGCTAAACTCCCTGGAAACCACTGCCCACTTGACTAGGAATAGATATGTGAAACCGCAGGTTTATTGGCATTGTATATGACCAACTGAAATACGAAATACTTCATCCACATCCCTGATAAACAAAGTCTGGCTTCCCTTCTTGGGTCTTAAACAACGGCACAAGAGTTTCATTAAAACTTTGTGGTTTCACAGTGACAAAGCATCAGGAATAAAATAGGATGGTTGAACCTAAACTAATGCAGTTTCACTAAAACCGTAAGTATTGTCGGTTTATAAACAACGCAAAATGATATATATGACAAAGTTCTCTGGAACCACACAGTTTCATCAGTAACAGAGCAGAATGAGAGTTTTGAATTTCTCATCAACGGTCCCATTTTGTGCTGTATATTTGTCCTTTTCAATTGGCAATTGCACAGATTCCATTTCCCATTTCTTTTGCAATCGACACCTCATGACAGGTGCAAAGAGTGCATAATCAGTCAAAATAAAATAGAAATTATTGTGGGAAAGTATTTCAATGTTGTTTTTTTTTTTTTTCTACTGAGATATATACTTTTATCTTTTACAGAATATATTTATCATAATTCCAACTGTTTGTTTTTTGTTTTGTTTTTTTTTTTTTATTTCTTCCTCCCTCATGCAGCTAGAAAGAAAAGATAGACAGCTGCATGCAACCATACACCTCATAGGCTGTACCTCAGCTGGTGAAATCTGGGGCATTTCCAAGCCTTGGGGCTCTGGTACAGATCCTCCTCCATGGCCTTACACCAATGCTGGGCCAAAGCCTGCATGCACAGAAGTCCACTTTACTGCTGCAGAGGGCAAATACAAGCACAGGACTTGGGAGAGAGCCATCACATGTTTCACAGGTGAACCAAAATCCTATGACTGTAGGAAGTAAACAGTCCTCCTAGATCAGATCAGTTTCAGTGAACCTTCAGCAAAGGGTCTACAGATTAAGACCACAGTTACAGAAATTCTAACTTAAAATGTTGTGGTGCCTGGGAAAGACCAAAACTTTGCAAACTGTTATGGAGTGGAGAATATACATACAACACCCAGAGTAGAAGAAGAATCAGACTTCACCCTCTGAGCATTTTCTGATCCTGTGTTTCCTTTTTTGCTAGAGAATGAATATGCAGTGTATTTTTGTTTGTTTGTTTTTTAACACTGTTGCAGCTATTCCAGTTCACGTGTTGGCAATGGCAAAGAAATGAGCCTCCACATAACTGCCAGCAAACTCACAAAAGAGTAAGATCACCAAAGCTCCTTCTGCTTCAGAATGTAAAGGATTGGCAAGGTATTTACCAGTCCATAGAGTCTGTGCTAAAACTGAACGTGCTAAAGGTGTAGGTAGGTAAAAGTTATTTGGTTTTTTGGAAGAGAAGGGGGTTTATGTGTGTGTTTTTAAAATTATTTCTGATGTGAATGAATCATAGAATCATAGGATCGCTTAGGTTGAAACAGACCTTTAAGATCATCAAGTCCAACCATTATCCTAGCACTGCCAAGTCCACCACTAAACCATGTCCCTAAGCACCACATCTACAGATCTTTTAAATACCTCCAGGGATGGTGACTCAACCACTTCCCTGGGCAGCCTGTTCCAATGCTTGACAACCCTTTTGGTGAAGAATTTTTTCCTAATATCCAATCTAAACCTCCCCTGGTGCAACTTGAGGCCATTTCCTCTCGTCCTATCGCTTGTTACTTGGGATAAGAGACCAACACCCACCTCACTACAACCTTCTTTCAGGTAGTTGTAGGGAGCAATAAGGTCTCCCCTGAGGCTCCTATGCTAGATATGCTAGATAAATGCTACATAAATATATGTGAGAGGTGTCAGTGAAGACATGAAGTTCAATCAAATGGTCCTTTCTGGAAGAAAATAATAGCCAAAAAATTTCACTTTCAGAAAAGCCTTTCTGTTAAATGGTGAAGACCAGAAAGGCAACAGGAAAGAATTCTTGGGCTAATCAAGCAAATTAAGTTTCACCAATTTTGTGGATGAAGAATGAAACAAATCAAATTAAGAAAATTAATTACCCTGATTTTGAGGACCCCCAAATCTGGTATTTGCAAGTTTAAAATAATTTGTTTTAAAAAAAAAAAAAAAAAAAGACTTTTCATTGGAACTTCTCTAACAGAAGCTAAAAATATAACACTCTGTCACAAAACTTGGAGCTCCAAATGAGCTAACACAGCCCTAGGGAATTTGTAAGAGTAAGTTTCATTATTAGCTGTTTTTGAATTTTGAAAAATTTCAGAGACAACCAGAATCACTTCTTTTACTGTGCAATTGCTCTTCTCTTCCTTCCAGCCACACACCCATTTACTGCTATTAACCTCTCAAATTCACTGTATCTCAAATGTACATTTTGCAAATTCTCTGCATCCCAGTAGAAACTGAGAAAGATGACCCAAAAAAACCCTGGAGTGCCTTTTTTCACAAAGTATGGTTAAACGTTGTCCAAACTATTTTAAAATGAAATTTTAGTACATGAAACAACTTCCAAATTGTTTGTCTTCTGAAGATAAAATGCTTTTGTCACAAAAATGCATGGATGCACTAACTTTGGACAGCATTTCAAAGGTCCACAGATTCAAGGATGATTCCTTGCAAAATCTGAACGACGATCCGGAAAAGCGCATCTCTTTCCATCGACAATAGAGGGAGTCCAGGGTATCTCCTAGTTTAGGTATTGCATCTGCATGCCTTAATTCGAATGCCTGACCTAGCTGTCTACATATTTTGTGAGAGGAGAAAATGACATATGAAAGGTAATCTAGTCTAAAATAAAAAAAAAAATTAAAAAAAAAAAAAAAAAAATAAAAAAAAAATTAAAAAAAAAAAAAAAAAGAAAGAAAATGTAAACATCAAGTAACACAATTTCACTTCTAGGAAGTCATAAAATAGACTAATTTTAAATGTCCGTACTTTTGATGTTTTCCTGAAAAGGTAGATTTTTCCATTGTTCCACTTGTCAGATCAGTTTGAAGGTCCTGCATAAGTGATACTCAGAATATATTTTAGGATTCCATATAAAGTAAGATTCTATAACACATAATTTTAACAAAAAATGCTTCTGGTATAAAACTTTTGCTTATTCTTAGCATTATTACATTTTTGCTATCTCATCAATATTCTAAGATTTCATACACTTATTTATGCATGTACAGGTATTTAAGTAATGGAATTTCACTTGTTAGAATTGGAAAATTAAATAAGCAGTTGTATTGTTATTAAAAAGGTAATAAAAACATGCCAACTTATAGAAAAATACTTTTTTATGAAGAACAAAATCTCTATGTCCATATAAACTCTTCTACACAACTGTCATAGTGAATAGATCAGTGAAGTGAAAGCAAAATGTTTCTATGTATTGCACAGAATTAATAGTAGACTGAACGGCTGAGAGAAGGTGTTCATGTCACGTAAGACAATGCAAAGAAGGAATAATTCAAAGCACAAGGAAAAATGTGTGAAATCAGTGTAAACCTCAAACTCTGACCTTGGGGAATAATGACTGAGCCACTCCACATCACTTAGTGAAGGAAAGAAAATTCTACTTGAAGTTGAATAACTGCAAGGATATTAAACTGAGCATATCCATGAAAGGATGTTGGTAGAGTGACGAAAAGTTTCTTGACCTGGAAAATTGTTGCAGTGCTATATAGCCTGCACAGAAAAAAAAAGACTATTTTAGTTATGCATAGAATTATGACAGTTAGAACAGTATAGTACAGCTCCCTAATTTTTACAATCCATTACAGCAACATTAATAATAATCCTTTGTGCATTTTGTCTTTTATTTCACGTGCTAGCTGAGAACTCTCATCTCCTCAGTCAACCTTCCTAGACAGAGTAGACAAAGAGACACGTATGCCTATAAGGAAAGAGCTGACAATCTCTGATACTAACCTTGCTCATAACTTAGTCCTCTTGCTAACATGTTTTGTTTTCTGTCCTCTTCTTTTGCCTTCAACTCTCTTCCACACCAGCCTGTGGACAAAAGAGCTGACACATTTAGAGGTCAGTAAATACTCAGACTTGTTTGTTTGTTTGTACTTTCCATCACTAAATAAAACTTAAAACTAATTTGGTAAACTTCATTTTTCCCTGCATTTAGCTTCCTCTGTAGTTATTAAGAAGGAGTCAGGAGTAAGACCGTGAAAAGAACCATGATATTTTATCACTAGACCTCAAATGACCTAAATAATCTGCACTTGACCCATGAATCACATCAGTCTTTTCCAGATATAAGTGCCTTAAAGTGAGTGTAAAATATTGATTTAAAAATGTGCTTCAAAATTTCATTGTATATCACACAGAGAATGACAAGGTTTACCAAAATCCAACATTTTTTAAGTCTTTCTTTCACAGTTTATTGCTGCTTTTCTTTCAAGAAATCTGCATTTTGAGATTGAGCTGCTCAAAAATAGGAACAGAAGGGCACTATGGACTAAATTAGTGTAATTATAATGTAAGTGTAAGAGGAAAGCACACACATTTATTTGATTTATCTCAGGTGGAGTCTTGCCAGAATCAAAATAGGAGTCAGAACTGCATGGCCAATGAATGTTTAAAATATTGTCTATTCTCAACCATAGTAAAATGAAACACACTATTATTTTATGATAAATTGAAGGCCAAGTTATTATGTTTAAAAGCATTATATGGTTGTTGAATACAGTGGATTTCTAAATAAAGTGGTATTATCTTAATGGTGATTTTCACATCGGAAGAAAAAAATTTTTCTTGATGACTGTATTGATTTTCCTGTAACAGTATACTTATCTTACAGTAAATATTATGAATCTTGTGCACTGAAAATATTTTATAAACAGTCRTCATGTGCATTAATATGGGGGAAACATTGAGAAAAGAAATATAATCTTGAATTTGCTTTCCTCAGAATTATATTAGACATCTGAGCTCAAACTGTATTTGCTAGAAATCAAAGTTATTTTATCAAGTTCTCAAGAAAAAGTATCAAGTGTAAGCATAGTTTAATTTTATTTTTTTTCCAGTTCAGCATGGGTCTTAAAGGAACTAAAATTTGAATATCTCATATACACAATATACAGTCATCTGTAGAGATTGCTCATAAAAGAAACAATGGCATAGAAGAAAATAATGATAGCTCTGCGCACTAGAAATCCTTTGCCAATCTTCACAATAGTAGGTCTAATAAAAGAATGCTTACTTGTGGCTTTGTCAAAACCAGGCGATGCAGCAGTGTTTGCAGGCCACCAGGTCCAGATGCATTCTTTGGCCTGTCCTCACCCACATGCTCTGTATGTCTTGCTGTCCTCTAAGAACATAGCTTCCATTCACAAGAAACCAAGGACTTTATGTTAGGCGAGAACCACATTGCACTTTGACCAAGACTGGGACCTTGGGATACACTAAAGTGTGCATTGGAACATCAGTTTAGAGGAAGCTATGAATATGAGGATTAAAAGGTTTTGAACTTGGAACTCCACAAGTTGCGGGATAGTATGTTTTGTGTTTACCTTGTGCCTTCCATACTGAAGAGCTGTAAGATGCTTGGTCTCAAGTGCTAACCTTGCCTTGCCATAGCTTTAACAGCTGTGTATGTTTTGGCAAGTCTCTAGCTATCCTCGTGGAGAAAAAATGATACAGAGACTCTTTTCTCCATAAAACAGGTTCAGTCCCAGTACACATCTGGACAAAAATATAGTTCATAGGCACTGAAAGCAAGTGTGGAAACCAGAGAAAAAATAGTTTTAAAACAAGTTGGCTGTCTATGAAGGGGCTGCCAGGAATACTCTTCTGAAGTGCAGGGTATGCTTCCTCTTTAGAAAAAAGAATTATTGGAGTATATGGAGTCTTGCCATTTCTGACAGAATTGTCCTTCTACTGAGGATGAATGTTTAAAAGCAAAAAATTAAGATGTCACTTGGTTATTGAATAACCAAATAAACTGTAAAGTCTCTTTAACACATTTTTGTAAGCATATCCATTAGAGTTCATTAGAGGTAACAGGCAAATGTAAAATTAACATGCTGGATTTGARTGATTGTGTAGTCTAGTGGGTAGCATGCTTGGTGAGGAAGTATCTGTAGTAAGGAAACAATGAAGGATTTGGAAAGGATATAGCTGGTGGAGGTGAGAGACAGGTTTGCTAGCTCTTTTGGTAAAGAGAAGGAAAGGTATTTATCACCCACATAACACAGAACATTATAAATTTTTGTATGTACATCAAAAACATATTACAGGCTCGAGAAACGGGCTAACAGAAACATCATGAAGTTCAATAAGGAAAAATGTTAAGCCCTGCACCTGGGGAGGAATAACCCCAGGCACCTGCATATGCTGGGGGCCATGCAGCTAGAAAGCAGCTTAGCAGAAAAAGACCCAGGGGTCCTGGTGGACACCAAGTTGAACAGGAGCCAACAATGTGCCCTTGGCTAATGGTATCCTGGGCTGCATTATGAGCAGGACAAGGGAGGTGATCCTTCCCCTCCACTCAGAACTGGTGAGGCCATACCTAGAGTGCTGGGTCCAGTTCTGGGCTCCTAAGTACAAAAGAGAGTGGGACATATTGGAGGGAGTCCAGCAAAGGGCCACTAAGATGGTGAAGGGACTGGAGCATCTCTCCTATAAGGAAAGGCTGAGAGAGCTGGGGCTGTTTAGCCTAGAGAAGAGAAGGCTCAGGGGGATCTTACCAATGTGTACAAATACCTGAAGGGACAGTGTACAGAAGACAGAGCCACTTTTCAGTGGTGCCCAGCAACAGGACAAGAGGCAAAGGGCACAAACTGAAACACAGGAGCTTCCATCTGAACATCAGGGAACACTTTTTTACTGTGAGGCTGTCCAAGTACTGGCACAGCTTGCCCATAGAGGTTGAGGAGTCTCCATCCTTGAAGAGATTCAAAAGCTGTCTGGACATGGTCCTGGGCAACTGGCTCTAGGTGTCCCTGCTTGAGCAGGGGGGTTGGACCTGATGACTTCAGAGGTCCCTTCCAACTTCAACCATTCTGTGATATTTTAAAAATATTAAATCAACTGCTGTAAAATTCTCAACTCTACATGTAGGAGTATGTACCTATGATGCAGTAGGACATAGTGTTTTTAGGCTGTGGAAACAGACTGTTTTACACTTGTGAAGATCTCCCAAAGGTAGCATTACACTCAAAATCTTGTTATGGGCAAAAAAGAACACATTGTATGTATATGGAACCAAGACTTTTTTGCTAGCTAATGCAAATATTAGCAAAGAAAAAGAAAAAAGAAAACAAAAACAACCCAGAAAATCCCAACAGTTATTATTAGCCCAGTTACAGCAATGATAACACTTAAAAGTCCAAACTAATACGGAACAGCCTCAATAATAATGTTTTTACAATTGTTATGCAGGAAAACTTACTCATAGCTGCCTCTTCTCTTTGGTGTTATGCTAACTTCTCTGGGTCCAGCTGTCAGTGGCACCAGTCTTCCTCAAGCAGACGCGTGGTGGGATCACAGCAGGTCGTTAGTTGTCCCTCTCTGCTGGAAGTTCAATGCTGAGTATCTCCTCAGCCTTGGGATTGCCATGGGCCTATTTTTAATTTTCTTATCACAGTCTACTTCATTCTTTTTGATGCCTAGCTGAAGTGTGAAAGTTGCACAGGAGCCTCCCCCAGCTTCAGCTGGCAGAAAGGGCAATTGTTTCTTTTGCCATGACTATCTTGGTCAGACTTTTGTTATGGATGGCATTCACAGAGCTTCAGTTAAATAAAACAGCTGAGGCAGCGATCACTTAGCCAGTCATAAAAACAAGCTAAACTCAGTTCAGCTGAAGGCAAGCTTAGCCAAGTGTTGAGATCCTGTGATTTCATGTCGATCCAATGCATGTGAACTTTAACTACAAATGGCAAAAAAATATTTTACTGGGGTACACTAGAGAAGACAGCAAGTTTATTTAAATTCTGTTTTTCAGAGATCTGCTGAAAAAGAGCTATGGACTGGGAAGAGATTTACAGAGTATATATATTATTCAGAAATTATCAAATCCAGGGAAATCTAAATGTGGGTCTTGGGCATAAGAGCTTCTAATATTAGCATAGTATATTAGCATAGATAAGGTTATATTCTAAAGATAACCAGAAGGCAGTGCCCTGGGCCAAAACATCCTTATATAGTTTGTTTAGTAATGGATCTATTTTATGACTGTTTCTGTAAGTACATTCCACTAATAGATGGAAAATTAACAGTGTATTTGCCAACTGTTCCAACTGCCACAAATTGTAGGTAGCTGAGATTAATTCTGTCCCTCTACAGAAAGACAGATGCATAATAAAAAGAGCCAATAGTGAGAAAAAGACACTCAACATTCATTTTTGCCCAGTGGTTTTCCTCATTTGAAAAAAATTGCTAAAATCATCAGATCATGTAATACTTACATTTCAGCTGCGAGTTCAAACTTTAGTAGTTTTATGTCTGCTTGTCATCATGACAATCAAGCTGAGTATTATAGAGTTCAGTATAGGTACCACTCTGTCACAGATGTTGTTTCACAGTGTTGGTCAATGTGTTTAGTTATTAGATTCTCAGTGTTACGTCTACAACAGGTTACATGCAAAACTGTAAATGACCCCACCTAATAATCAAGTTTTTAATTTGTGTTAATCATTGGGAATGATTAATGGGCAGAATCTGATATGTACTTAGTGCAAATCCCCAGAGGTAAAAGATGTGGCACAAATTTGGGGTATCTTGATGTATATAGCTGGGGGCCATAGCAAGAAACATAAGAGATCATGTGGAACACTTTGATTTTATGTAAGACTTGGGAACTTCCAGAGTCCAGTATACCAGGTCTCCTTCCTCTTTGCTCAAAAACATCCTCAGCCAGATAGAAAGATCTGGATTCTTTTAATCATTAGTATAAATAGTAGAAGACACATACCAATGCACTAGATGCTGTTCACACCTGTATTCACATGTACAGCTACACATATATTAACATATGTGCATATCTGAAAGTGCATGTAAGTCTATATATATGTTTATTTTTTGTACTTAAATGTATTTGTGCAATTACGCATAAAAATTGACAGCATGCTCTATAGTCATAATTCTGTGCAATCTATGTGTTCTAAATTAAACAATTAAATTAAGAAACAAATAATTAAATAATCAAATAGTCTAATAATGAAATACTTGAGATCTGCCACTTAAGACAAAAGCATGCCAAAACAACAATATAAAGAATAAGTTCTAGGTCCTTCAATTTAGCTGATGAAACCCTAGCTTTTCATTATCTTGGCTTTTGCATGTTGAAATACCATTGTATTTATGGTAGATATTTAATTTATTACTTGTCTTGCTCCAGGCATCATTGCAAGAGAAAATTAATATATCTTTTTCTTTTCATGTCAGGGTAGGCTTTTAATTTTTTTAAGTTATTGGTTTATATTTGAAATACAATAATATGGATATTATTTCCTTATTAGAAATAAAAATATCATTACTGCTAATTATAGCAATAACATATACTCACATTTTTCCTGAGAAGTACACATTCTATAAATTGGGTGTGAACTGACCGTATTGTACTCAATCCTGTAAGTACTTCGGAGCATTCCCATCAAACATGTTCTTCCTACCTATACCAGTCTCTGATTTCTGCATAAATATTCCCAGTCCCTTTCTCCACATCCTTCCACTTACAGCATCTTCAGCTGTCAAAAGTTGTGGTGAGAGAGAGAAAAAGCACTTTGTACTCCAGCTTTTTCTCTAATATGCACATTATAGCCAATCTATTCTCACTTTCAAAAGGAGTAGATGCATGTAAACCATCTCTGGCATAATTTTGAATAAAAAATGGGAGCTTCAGGCCATGGAGACAGGAGTTTATCCCTAATGCCTAATTATTAGCTTGATGAGATAGCTCCTGGTACACCCAAAACCATATGAATGTTTAATGCTGTTATGAATAAGAATATGAATAAGAGAATACTGTATAAGTATATACATATACCTTCATATCTAGCATGAATAACAAATTATATATGATTCATAAATTTGTTTGTGTAAATTGTATGAATTGGGATGCACATAACATGACACTGAAGATTAAAATTCCTAAAGTTATTTTTAACAACTGAGACAGCCCACCTCACACGATAAAATCTGGGTAAATTTAATATAGCACAAAAATATTGACAACTAACACAGATGAAGATAAGAGAATCCATTCTACACCAGAGCAGGTTCCTTGGAGTTTTGCTACTTTGTTGTAGAGCAACAAAGGGGAAGGAAACTGCATCAAAAAGTCAGGGCTGCTATTCCCTAGTTACAACATGATTACAGGTACAAAAGCCTACAGAATAAATTATGTTAAATGTCAGTAAATGTATCAAGCAGCAAGATTTTATAAACTTTCAATCAAAATCAGTAGGATAACATTTTGAAGATTGTCTTCAGTGTATGAAACTCTATCTCTATTGCAGTCCTCTATTGGACTGAGCAGAACTGGTTCATGGCACTTTGACTTGGGGCGTAGATTAAATGGATACCTAATTATCTGCACTTCAGCATGTTAGGCAGTCTTAAGTTAACTCTCCTTCCCTAGATGCTCAAGCACACTTCTTTCCCCTCCCAAATAATAATAATAAATATCATATTACTGCTGTTATATGTACAAGTAGCATGAGAAGAGTAGATTTTATCAAATAATGATATCTGAGAAATTAAGAAATATAGGTTATGCTTATACTAGTAAATACAATGTGCTCAGAACCATTCCCTGGCACAGGAAAGCCCTCGTCTCCTCTGCTAAACTCTATTAGCTTCGAGTAAAAGGTGGACATGTTGGTGTAAGAAAATGGGAAGTGGCTGGAAGTACACCCTTGGATTGCTCTTCATACATACACAAGGAAGTACGTGATATCCTGAATGTAAACCTGACAATGTTAACTTCATCCCTGATACTGTGTGGAAAAAGTAGGGGAGGCTGTCATGGAACAGTCTCTATACAAAATAAGAGTGACTATGAGGATCACTGAGCATAGTCCCTGATACTGAGACACCAAATCATCTCCTATTTTCATATATTTATTTATCTCAATGTTAGAAGTAATAAGGTTTTTTAGTCTCCATTATTCTTACTTTATAAGACTCCATTCCAGACTCTTCCTGCTCTAATGGCTATGAATTTTCTTTTAATATAAATATATTAATGATGAGCATATCCTCATTTGTTATTTGTAACTGTACCACCATCATACTTTAATTAGGAAGTTATTTTTGCCTTTCCCAGAGTTTACAATTGCTGGAATTTTTTTCAGAGATGCTCTAATATTGTAATATAAGATGTCTGGTACCTTTATTATTTCAGTGGCCTGTCATTGCACTCACTTCCTAAGCTTATTAACTGGAACAGCACAACTGTATGTTTGAGTCCAAATAAAGCCTTTCCAAGAAGCTGTATGCAATTCTAAAACTTCTCTCCATACAGGGAAGAAACGCCACACTGTAATGCAATAATAAGATCCCATTTTCTTTTTTTATGGCTCCATAATATGGCATCTTGTATTAATATTCCACTAGGTAGCACATCAAGCTCCTCCTACTGCTTTTTTTCTCCATGATAATCAGTGACAAACTCCCTGGGCACCATAAGGACTTAAGCATGTTCCCTAACATCTTTTTCCAAGCAGACTTCCTGACTATCACTGAAAAATCACTTCTTCCTGTTTTGACTGAAATACCAATTCTCCACCTGGCCTGCACAGCCTCTCTGGTGACACACTCAGCTTTGGTGACATTCGCAGGAACTAACCACTTGTTAAGCTAGCCCCAGCAACTCACGAGAATGACTCCTTATTTAGCTAATAGATGAAGACTTGCTGGCTAGCCATTTACTTTGAAATCACTCTTAGCTCAAGTTTGGTTAAGGTAAAATGCAAATAAAAGTATGTATTTACAGCATCCAAACTAAGCAATGCAGTTAAAATCTTCATAAAATACATGGGTGAAGAAATGAAAAGCCACCATTTAAAATTAAAGGTGTCTCTATTTTTTCCCCAGACATTCCCATTTTAATTCATTTCTAGATTATCAGCATGTGTCTCAAACTACAGCCAGTAAACATATACATCTGCCTGGTGGAACAGTCAGTCTGCAATCTGAAGTCCTCTAACTCTAGACAAATTTAATCTTTTCCCCTCAAAATTGGTATACTTCAGTAGGCAATTTTCATTACATTAAGTGTGGTATCACTTCCTGGAGATGCAAATAACTTTCAGAGGTCAGATTAATCTCCTGTATTTGACTGATGCTTTGCCTCATTGAAAAGGAAATGTTCTCTTACTTGCTTTTGCAGACTCAGTGTTTGTTCCAAAGAAAATGTCTCCTTTCTTGAACCTACTGTTATAGAAAATTTAATATTATTCTGTATCTTCCTAAATGTACTTAGTTCAAAAATCTAGTGCAGGCAGCTCATCACTGGCTCTTGACTGAGGTCAGTAGTTACAACATTTAACCACTTCACCATGACAAAAAGAGTGAGAGAGTTAACCACAACGTACTTCTCCTACTTGTATTGTAACACAGCAAATACATTTTTAAAAAACTTGTTTTCAGCTGTGTGATCACAGATATCAAGCCTTTTATTTTCTCAGACTTGTCCAACACTTTCTGTGCAACATCTTGATTGCTGGTACATTATTGATATAACTCTGTATCATCCACATTTCATAATCAGAAACCAAATGGCTGAAATAGACTGATTTTGAGAAACATCACGAGTAAATTCAATCCAACCTAAAAATTTCCCTTTAAGATTCATTGGGGTCTCCCTTTGCACCAAGTTGAAACTGCCAGAGTGTTTAAAAAAAAAAAAGTAATTCTCTTTATGATACAGAAATACTGTACATAAAGCATAAAAAAATATTTCCTCTCTGTAATGCAAAGGTTTCAACTGGAATACCATGTTTAACTTTGAGCACTGTGCTTCAGAAAAGGTGGGCACTAATTAGAAAAAGTTCAGGAGAGCGCAGTAATAGTGATAAGCAATCTAGAAAGAAAATCCCCAGAAGAAAAGACTGAATTAATTGAGTTTCCTTTATTTAGAATGGAGGAAACTTGAAGAGATCAAAAATAACAATGTTCATATATGCTAAAGGTTGTCACAAAAAGGAAGATTCTCCTTGTCTATGGGGAATAGAACAAAAAGCAATGAGCTAAAATTTAAGAAAAATTAAATGAGCTGTAAGGCAGGGTAAGCACTGGAATATGAATGAGTGGATTCTTTTAAAAACAAGTAAGACAAGCATCTACCAGTTTCAATTTCTATGTTTAGGAGCACCAAGCTGGGGTACATAAACTTGTGAGGTGTCCCCATGAATTATTTTCTATTTGTTTATGATTCTAGAGGCAATCATGCCTTCTGCTTTACTAAGATTTAATGCACAAGGCTTATAAATACATTAATGTATATGTATTCAAAGTACTTAGCAGAAGATTCCAAAGTCTCTAAGAAAAATTAGATCAATTAATAAATAACATAATAAAATTAAACATTTAAATGGGTTGAATATTAATTAAAAATCCCTAATAAATTTTAGAAAATGTGGGTAATCACTGTGTAAGAAAAGAAAGCAAACAGTGGTTTATAACTTGGGCCTGGTTTACTTATTGCCCTTCAAGTATAGCTTCCTAGAGAACAAGAATGGTCCGTTCCAACTGGTAAAATGTCAAGCAGGCATGGCAGAAGGCGACCACGGATGAACATGGAGCTCCTGACTGAGCTCAGACATGAAAAGGAAATACACAGATGGTGGAAGCAGGGACAGGCTGCATGCAAGGAATACAAAGACATTGCCCACTCATGTAGAAATGGAGTCAGGAAAGCCAAAGCTCAGCTGGAGCTGACGCTAGCGAAGGAGGTGAAGGGCAACATGAAAGGCTTCTTTAAGTACGCTGTCAGGAGAAGGAAGGTTAGGGGCTTAGTGGGACGAGGGACCTGGTGACAAAGGTAGTGGAGAAGGCCTTTTCCAAAAGGCCTTATTCTTTGATTCTATCATTCAAAGTTCTGAACATATTCAGTAAAGAAAAAGAGTATTTGAAGTAATAAACAAAGTTAAATCAGAACACTATTTTAAAAGAAATTGGGCTGATACCATCAAAATAAACAGTGAGAAAACTAAAATCTAAAAAAAAAAAAAAAAAAAACAAAAACAAAAAAAACCAAAAAAAAACAAAAAACAAAAAACAAAAAACAAACATGGCAGTAGATGTCCACATTAGAAAAGTATATTAAAATTATCCATAGTATAAGAAAATTTTAGATACAATCATAGAATAATATAAATTTCATGCTAGAAGTCTTCTAATGCAACCTCCTCCTCAGACCAAGCCTAACCTCCACGTTAAAGCAGGTTGCTCAGGGCTTTTTACAGTCAAGTTTTGGAAATCACCAAGGATGAACATCCCACAACCTCACTAGGATACCTGTTCCAGGGCTTAGTAATTTCCAAGGGGAAGATTTTTTTCTTCATATCTACTTGGAATTTTCTTTGCTGCAGATTCTCACCAGTGCCCTTATGCTGTGTGCCTCTGAGAATAGTCTGGCTGCATCTTCTTTATGTCCCTTTAGGTAGTGGAAGATTGTAGTTAGGTATCTCTTCTCTCTTTAGTGCTTCCTTCTGTAGTCTAAACAAGAATGTCAGCTCCCCCAGCCTCTTCTTGTACATTGTATCATCCATCCCCCTAACCACCATAGTGACCCTCCGCTGAACTTGTTCCAGTTTGTTGCTATAGCTCTCATAATAGAGGGACTAAAACAGAGCACGGTATTCCAGATGCAGCTTCACAGATATTGAATAGAGGAGAAAAATCTCTTTCCTTAACCTGTTGCCTACATTCTTGCTAATGCAGTCCAGAAACTGGTGAACCTTCATCACCACAATGGTGCACTGCTGCCTCATACTCAACTTGTTCTCAACCAGAACCCCTAGGCCCTTTTTWACCCTGCAGAGATGCTCTGTAGCCAGTTGTCCCCAGCATATGTGAATACAGGAGGAGTTTTCTTTGCTGAACTTCGAAGCATATGATATATTCGTTCCTGACTGATTTCAAAATGCCTGGATCTCACCCAGTATCTTGGAAGCCAAGACAACAGGAAACAACCTTGGGCAAAAATGTTATCAAATGTTGTTAAATAAGTAGCACATCCTGGATGTTTATCATTAGATGTCTAAACTTTGTTTATATCAAAATGAGAAATCAGAATTTGATTTCAAGTTAATAGCACTCATATGGTTCAAATAGATACTCCTTTTTCTACAGGATTGTTAAGACTCAATAGCATGTGCAAGCTGGGTAAATTGCACGACCATTTTTCTCAATTAGCAAATTAAATCATATTAAAATCACTGGCAAACTGCCTTTATAATATTTTTGCTATCTTGGCTTTTTCCCTTTCTCTCTGTAAATGTTTTTGGTGTGMAGCTCTGTTGTTATGTGCCAGCACAGTAGTTCCCTCAGTCCTCAAAAAGCAGACATAGGTTGGCACCTATCCATCTCTAATTTTGTCAGAGTACTTCACTTTCTCTCACAGTGCTCTTCCTGGCACAGATCTTTGCCAGCAACTGACAAAAAAACAATTGGAAATGAAAAAAAAAAAAAAAAAAATTACTTTCTGGGGCAATCCCTGTCAGCAGCACTACTTGACTATGATCCTTGCCAGAAATTGTCTCTTCTGCCTGCAGACATCTACATGGGAAACCTGTTGTTTTTGTTGCTGCTGCCATTAATTTCAGGGCCCCAGTTGTCCTCTAAAGAGTATCCATTCAAGCCAATTGTTTGTATTAAGCTAGTCAGAAAAAGCAGCACTGCTGTAATCAAAATGGTCCTGATTTAATTTTCAAAATTTTGTGCAGGTATGTGAACTAATATTTGAGATGTAGTACAGAGGTTTAAAAAAAATCACAATTACAGTAAAACATCTACTTTAAAAAGATAAAGCATCCATGTATACCACCCAAGAGAAATGGTATTCACAAATTTCTATCAAATACAAAATTACTAGAATGTCCTAGAGCCCAGCTCTGTCTTCTCTACACTCTGCCTTCAGGCATTTACATTCATTGATAAGATTCCCCCATGGTCCTTACCTTCTCTAGCCTAAACAGCTCCAGATCTCTCAGCTTCTCTTTGTATGACAAATGCTCCAACCTCTTCACCAGCTTTGTGGTCCTTCACTGAACTCACTCCACGTCTCTCTCATACTGGGGAACCCATGCTTGGACACAGCACTCCAGGTGTGTCTCACCAGTGCTGCTGGCAATGCTCTGCCTAATGCAGCCCTGGACACTGTTGGCCACCTTTGCCACAAGGGTACACTGCTGGCTCATGTTTAACTTCTTGTCTACCAGGGTCCCCAGGAGCTTCTCTGCAAAGCTGCTTTCCACACAGTTATCCCCCAGCCTGTAATGGTGTATCTGTTTATTCCTCACCTGAGTTATTTAAATTTTCTTCAGCTTCACTAAGAAGTTACTAATATTTCTTTATAGTAGGAATGGTATATATATATATTCTGCAATCATTTTTCTTGGACACCTTTACAACGTCTGATAACTTGAAAAATTCATCTAAAGTATGAGGTGCTGACAGTTGTTTGAACTATAGGTCTTGTATATGCCAAGAGTTTTTCAAAATAGATATATTATTTTGGAGATTAGATGTTTGGATATACATTACATTCAAGCCGTATTTTATGCTGATATAAATAGTCTACACAGAGTCTGGAGCAAACGATAAAAATCAAAACCAGCTAAACGAATTTTGAATGGAAACGGGGATTATAATTTAATGTTTTACAAAATCTCTAGTTTCTCATTGTGAATTTCCTGCAAAAAGACTTTTTACTGACCTATGATTATCAAAATTAAATTGTTGTATTTGCACCACTAAGAGAATCTCATGGGACTGGAAGAGAATGACACTAGTTAGTGTGTTCTTGAATACTTATGAATTCAATTTTATACACTGCAGGGCATTTTTTAATGCAAATTACAATATCTCAAGAATTTCCTTTAGAAAATATCACAATTATACTTTCAGTCAGCTGCCTACATGTTACTTATAATGCAGTTGCCTACATGTTTGTATTAATAATCTTTCAGCATATTCCAGGGGTAGTTCTCATCTACTTATACAACGAAGTCAACAATCACTACCTATAAAAAAAATCTTATTTTGTCACAACTCTGAAAATGTTCCACAAAACTAGTACTAGTACAGTACTTACCTACTACACTGAGGAAGAGAAGGAGGGAGGGGTTTGACAAAAAATTTAGATAGCTGAATGAAACTATTTGGCATCAAGGAAGACAGAAGTGTAAACAGCCTGTACTTTAGCAAATATTTCGAATCACTACTTACTGCATGAGAGAGATTTTCCATTAGAGTTGAAGGAAGAACTCAATATTGTTAAAACTGTTGCACAAATTAGTTAAATGACCTGTTAAATTACCTACTAGAGATCTTCCTCCTTTACTCCTGTTTTTCAGTAAGAACTTTGAGGAAATCATATGTGTGTTTATATTCAAATTAAAATGTGAGTGCTATAATTTACATAACGACATCACATAAAACACTATTCTGCTTTTCATTTGCATCTCAATCTAGGATAAAAAAACAAGTATGAGCGCTCTATAAGACACATATGTTATACTCCGATAACTCAACAAATGTATCAATATTGCATGCTGGTATCCTTGAAATTAGCCTCAGTCATAAAACGTCCTGATTTATACACTGCTGGTCCAGGCTTGGTCCTCTTGAAAACTCTGGGAAGACTTCAGGTTTCTTTTTTGCATTCAGAGTTAGTGGGAATGTGGTGTAGATTAATTGTAGTTAAATTGTACCTAGACTTTAATTTTCATTTTTTTGATGATAGTGGTTTTGAGCTGAGTGTTTTGGACACTAACTTTTCAGCAGATATGAAAAATTTTAATTAATTGAGAAATGCTGAAGATATCATATGTAGCAAATGTTTCCAGAAGCATGTACTTTGTAATGTTCCCAGACAGCTCCTCTCTGTGGGTGTTTTGTTACTTTCATATGTATTTTATCCAAACCTTGTTGATTACAGATCAATCAGACTCCTGAAGCATTTCAAGATACAGCTACTTTAAGTGTCTCTTTTCCCTCAGGAGTATTATTATCTTATAATAAACACACCTCTTGCAGTCCTCTTCTTACTAATACAAGAGGGTTTTTACACATAAAAGTAAATTACTGTCTTCATTGAAAACTGCCAGATAAGGTTAGGATATTTCATATGAGACATTACCAAAGATTAATTTAAAACATTCATGCAAAAATCTAGTGTACTCACAATGCTTTTCGAGCCTGAGCAATTTTATTTTGTATTTTAAGTGTTCAGTCTGGAGACAAACAACACTACTTATCTTTTCTAAAAAGAAAAGATTGTGATTTTACATCTGCACAGCACATCAGTCTAACTTCAAAAGTCTTTCTATTGCATTAATAGTGCACAGCTTTAGAATATTTACATGTCATCTTAGAAACTAATTTAATAACAGAAAATGGAGGATAACCATTCACAGCTATAAATATACAATTTTTAAAAATTGCCTTGAAACATGGTTAATATAAGTTAAAACTATAATTTCCAGTTTGCAATAAGTAAAGAATGCAAGCAAAGTTAATATATTTCTCTGATTTTCATATTTTTTATTTTGAATATTTTGAGTCAGTTCCTCAAAGTCAACGGAAGGATTTCACTATCTGAAGATTTGCTCTTTTTTGCAAGTAGTATTAGCCCTGCACCAGCTAGTGTATTGAATAGATGAAAAAGGTTCTTACCTTAAGTACTGTATAACCTAAGGCTTTTCCCCTCCAATCAGACAAAGTAAGCAATCCAGCTAACTAGAACAAACAATTAAGTCACAATATTTTCCTTTGGGTGCCAAAGTTTTATTTTGTAAAACTCTGAGTAAAAAAAAAAAGTTTACTCTGAGTAAAACACTGGACTTTCAAACAAAATATTTAAGGATTTTGGGAGATGAAATATAGCAAATAATTTTGTACACATTAAGGAAAACCTCCAAGGCATTAAGTTAATTCCACAGTTAGAAGAGGATGGAAGTGGCATTGTAAAAGACTTTTGAGAGTTTTACTCTGCCACAGATCATGTCATCAGTAGATTGGCTGAGTAAAGGGAAAGACAGGGAAGTTAAGACGCTGCCTTGAAGAGAACAAAGGAGGAAAAGGTAAAAGAAAAAAGTAAAAGAAGAAAAAGAGATCAAAAGCTGGATAATCTAAAACCTTTAAAAGAGAGTAAGATAATTTTGAACATTAACAGGAAGTAAAAGAAATCATACAACCCATTTTGAAACTTCTGGACAGATTTCTGACTGAAATGTTACATTAGCAGATACAAATACTTTCTGATATTTGTACTGAAGGCCTTCAAATTTCCCCATCAATGTAAGAACATTAGAAGGAGCAGCCAACACACATTTCCTGAAAACAGGCATAAGATGGAAGTTAGGGGTTTATGGCTCTTGGTGATGTAAATATTTTATTATAGGGTTCACTGGGTCCAGAAGTAAAGGCACCTTTCTATTCAAAAACTCATATGTGCATGTATTGCATAGTGAGTTGCCTCTAGACAATCTATTAGAGGAATATTTACTTTTTCTACAGTACTCAACTATACAAAATTTTAAAAATATAATCTCTTTAATTTTATACTTTCAGATACTCCAGTGAATTTCTGGCAATAACAACATTCACAGAGTAATTATAACTGCAGATGTTCAGTAACTGTACTTTCCATAATGTTCTAGATTTGTTATTTTGCTAATCGTAACCGTAGCACCATTTGGATTTTCTTTCTAAACTCAGTTATGTATCTGCAATATATAAATTAATTGAAAAAAATAGTTTTATATTAAATTTGTGTCATCTTAAATCAGTGTAATTCTAACATACTTAAAGAAGTATTATTTCAATTTAATCTTACTTTGCATATGGTATTTTGAGATTGCTAATTCTTAAGCTTTCTTCATAAAATAATTCATAAAAGATCTCTCTCATTTTCTGGTACACATAAAATCGAATTATTTTTTTCCCATTTGGTATTCGTCATAGATTTCCTTTTTAAATAATTGAACACCAGCTTGTGTCCAAATGCAGTAAGTTGTTTTACAGCCATCCGTGTTCCTTCAATTCCATTTAAAATATCTGAAAGAGCATTCCAAAGTAATCAGACTTAACACTGCAGCTAAGTCACCATCTAGCCCCCAAAAGCAGAATTAGCTAATCATAAAACATTCTTGCTAGAAGATTAGCTTAATTGTGCATTGCATACTCACTTTTTTCTATGATTTCTTTTAATCACTTTGATACAGGTTAAGCTTTTCCCCAGAAACTTTGGAGTCTATTTCTTTCTTCTTTCATGAACAAAATGTCATACATAATGCAATGTCTCTCCTTGTCTAAACAGTGAAATGAGCCATTTAAAAGAACATTTCATCTTATGAGAATTCTACAAGTTTCAATTCCTAATAGATTATGAAGTTCACACTACCTCTTCCACTACTGTTGCTACCTAATGAATGAAGTATTAACTGTCAAAATAATATATCATTAAAAAAACACAGAATAATTTGTTCTGTCTCCAGAGGATAAAAAATATTAATTTCTGGTGATGGTAGCATTACACCTGTTTCTACAGCTGAACCCAAATAGCAGTCCTAAGTAGCAGTTACAGGGACCAAAGAAGCTTCCTCATAATATATTTATTTTCTGGTAGCTAAAACAAACCCTGGGGACAACCCAGACACCACATCACAAAGAAAAAAAAAAATCTCTTCTATTCTTGGTGGATGGAATTCCATTGTATCAGTGAGAAAGTAGGTAGAATTCAAACTACAAAACATTATAATGAGCTGAAGCAATATCTTTAAGGGATGGACCAGACCACCTCATGTTTCCCATCTCTCCAATCAAGGTAAGAAGAAGATGATGTAGAAGAATAAATTAAGTAGTCTGGGTTTAATTCACTGCAAAGGAATAACAGAATTAAATGGCAGGACTCATCATTCATTTATAACAGCTTGTCCCCTAGAACATCTTCTGCCTAATATTTGGATGCTGGTTTCATGCCATTAACCCATAGTCATAAACTCACAATGTCCGTGGATACCAAAGTCCCAGTTAGGGATCATGTTAGAAGAATAGAAAAAGAGAAAAAAAAAAAAAAATCAATGTGAAACTTTAGACCTTCACTTTTCTCCCGAAGATCTACACGTTAAAGACTATTTCAGGCACACCTCAATATTTACTACAAAAACCTATTTTTTGACATGTTGGCAATATTAATATCTGCATCACAGACAGTAAATTCCTCCAGTTCGTTAATCTTTGTTTTTAGTAAGCGTGGGAAATATTTATGCTCTGAAGAAAACTAAAAGTCTTTTTAACCTCCTATGGTAACATATCCAGGGGAATTTCTTCGTTATCCCTCTAAAACATATAGCTGGGTATTCCCTAACATGTAATCTGTCCTATTTCATTGATCCAGGTTTCAGTGGATAGGCTTACTGGATTTTCAGTTCCAGGTGGAAATTATTGAATCCCATGGAGCAAAATTGCAATATTTGCAATTCAATTATTGAATCCCAAAGCACCAAAACTTTTTTTTTTTTTTTTTGCATGTCCTTCTAGCCTACTGAGTGCTCTTCTAGACCATTCTCAGATTTTTCTTTCAAAGAAAAAACAATGTCTTCACATGCTGACCAGCTAGCAACATTAATCGATTTTTTGTAAAGGAAAGATAATTATCTGGCTTTGCACATGAATATTTTCACTGCCTTTTTTTTTATTGTTAGGTTGTTTTTTCTGGTTTTAATTGCAGTTTTAATTACCTCCAAGCACTGCAGTAATAGGTGTTTGTTTTTATTTTTATTCATTAAAAATTAACAGGAAGGTAGGAACATTTTCCTCTCTTTAACAACATTTTACATTACTTGTACATGAATCCTATTTGTTTCATTTGAATCTTTCACTGTCAAAAGACTTATTTGGATTTATTAAATAACAGATGATCATAACATTTGCATATGCTGCAAAAAATATATCTTTGGAAACTGTAATGAGCATAAATTAAACATAGCTGAAAGCAAAAGACAGCTACTTTGTATAATTCCTGCAGCACTTTAAAATGATGGTCCAGTTAATCAATGATGAGTTACAGTGCAAATCTTATATTAATACTTGTGACATGTACATTAATAGCTAATTGGAACATTGTGATGAATGTTACTACAATAAATACCAGGAATTAATGAATAGGACATTTTTTTTTTGCGGTTTCGGACCAAATGATGGGTTCTATTGATTAAATAATCTGTTAATCCTTCAATGTCATGGACTATCATGCTGACATAATGCTTATTTCCAAAGTGTAATGTTTATCTTTGGTACTGACAGAACTGAGACTGAGTTAGCTACCAAGCAGGGATTCTCCAAACCAGGAATTTGGGGGAAGGGGATATTAATCATAATGCCATAGCATAAACATATAGCTCCTGTACAATCAAGTGTGGTAAAAGAATGGCAAGGTTAGTACCAAGCAAGAGTCCTTTCAGGGAGGCAAATGTAGTCAGTAGCTGTGTTTTAATTATATTTTAATCTGATTTAATTGTTTTTAGCCAATTAAATATGGGACAGTTTTAGACTTTCTACTACTTCTTTCTCCCTTACAGAAAATGAAAAGGAAAGGGAAAAGGAAAAAGGAAAAAAGRAAAGAAGGAAAAAAGGAAAGAAAGAAAAAGGAAAAGGAAAGGGAAAGAGAAAGAGAAAGAGAAAAAAGGAAAGGGAAAAAGGGAAAAGGAGAAGACCCCTGCTCCTTATTTTTTCATAACAACTTCAAAAGAACCTTATTAAAGAACTCAGTGGATTTTATCTCCTAGAAAGGAAAAAAAAAAAAAGCTTATACCAAATGTCACTTTTTTTCTGATCTGAATTAGGATAGATGAAAACACTGAAATTACTCTAGATTAAACGTTTAAGAAAACACTGAAGAAATTGTAGAAAAGTAGAGCTATTTACTGTACCTTTTAATTTTTATTCTGCAATCTGTAAATGCTAAATAATAGCTGAAGACCACACGCTAAATGGTCTTTTCAAATATTCCCAGGCTTTTGCTTTCACCTGCAAAACTGACTTAATCTGTTCTGGAATTTATGTGCTTGGGAAGAATGACTAAAGTGCTTGGTAAAGAGATCTAGTCTCACTTTCCTAAAATGTCTTTCTTTAAAAAGTTGGTGCAAATGTAACCTACAGGTAAATACAGTTACCTCTCTATCATTACAAAGTACAGTCAGAACATATTTTAACTTAGTATTTTCTTTCATCGGTTATTAAAAGTTTGTGTAAATTGAAATGAAAAAAAAAACATTAAAATTAAGCAATTTAAAATTAAATTAAACAAAAGAAATGCTATAAATGTAATGTGACCATACTGAAACATTTTCTTTAAGTCTCACAAACAAAAACAAATGTTATTTCTTTAACTTTCATGCACAACTCTCAAGCTAAAATAGCATGTTTAGACAGTATGGGTGAAGTCCAAAGCTGTTGCCAGTGAAAAAGATCCTGAGGGTATAACAATAGCCTTTGGCTATGCCTGTGCCATGGAAAAGTAATCTGAAGCTGAGGTCTGCATCCCTGAGAAGATTATGATATCCTTGTTCAGAGGCTTAACTTCACAAATTCATGTATACGTTTTGATTTTGTATCTTTAGTATTGGCTGTACAAAATGTATGGGGTTTTTTCCTAAAACATAAAATAAAGTGTTTCGAGATGCTTATCAGGTCACTCACTCAGGATTTTTTTGTGTGTGATGATTTTTATTTTCTTGGAGGAAAACTTTCTAGTGAGATGAAAGATTGTAAGCAATCTTTTCCGAGGAAAGGCTAATGTGCACAAGAAAAAAATCTCCTCCAGGAGGATTTAGTACAGCTGAAGATAACATGGGATTACAAAGTCAGCTCTGCTTGGCTCCCTCTGCACCTAATCATTCATACTGCCTAACTTGCAGTTCTCACTTTGGTTTAGTACTGGAGCAACCAACTCATTCCTGAGGCAGGAAAACTGAGGCACTGGAAGGAGAAAATGGAAAAGACTGGCTCAGACTGAGAGGAGGTACAGATCCAGCCTCTCCAGCTAAATGTGTCACTGATTTAAAGTCCCTTGGCATGATTAACAAAAAGTGAATTAGACATAACTCAAGGGATCTATTTTTGGTTTTGGTTTTGTTCAGTGAAAACTCAAAAAAGAAATTCTTTAAGTTGGAATAGTAGTCATTTACACTTATGCATTTTACATATTCTTCTCTTTATTTATATGGCAAGAAGCTTAAATATAAACCTTCCTGACAAAATATGCCAGCCTCTCTCATAAACCTAATCAAATACTGGTAAAAGATTGATAAACAAGATGCTGTCATGTCCCAGCTGTCAGCTTCAGCATACTACTGCTGTGTGGCATGTTAAAGGGCAAATGAGCTATATTAACCTAATCCCTAGATAGAAGCTTAGAAAAGAGATGGGTTTTTTTAATATAATGTTAAAAGTAGAGATTTTAAGGACTTCCTCAGTCAAATACAAATTCCTATTGCAACCCATCAAAGGGCTGAAACTCAATGTCTCCCAGATTTGGGAAACTATAGCCAAGCAACTTGTGATTTTATAATTAATTGAAAGAAGCATGTTTCTAAAAAGCATTTCAGAAAGCTGTCAAAAAGCAACAAGACTGCAATCAGATATCTTCTCTTTTCTGATTCACACCAGATAACTCTCAAAAGAATCACACGAGGCAGACTGTGCAGCACCCCTATATTTCTGCTCTTTGCTGAGCTTGTCTTCTTATAGGCTGTACAACGTAGAATGCAAATAAATCTCTAGAAGATAATAGGAAAAGTTACCTAAAAATATACCTTCCTCTAGAAATTTCTCTAGAAAATAAAAAAGTATATAAAACTCATACTTCAAAGACATACATCCATATAAAATGATTAGTATGTGGAATATCTTAAATATATACAAGAGCAACTGATCTAGAAAGGCTGGGCTAATGATCTCTCCAACACTAAGCATTAAGCTTTTGGAGTGCCTCTCAAAGGGACTTCTTAGTAACAGCCATTAGAGAATTATATACTGAGTTCTTGAAATGTTGTCTGATGATGAGTTATACATATTAATTAGTTAACGTTTGTAAAGTGCTTTGAAAAGGAAAAGGATAACATACCGGTAACTATTATTATGCTGTATTTTTTGCACTAGCTGTTCATAAACAGATCTCTGAGGCAATGTAGCTATGGCTTGTTTGAGAACACTTATTTTTCATTCCGGTGCTGTACCATTCAGGTTTTGCAAATCACTGATTTAGCACAGTCAGAGTCAGGAACAGACCTGGAACAGTTCTTGCTGTATGGAGCACATTTGCAAACACACACTTGGCTGTGTATGGAAGTGCATAGTCCCATTCTTACATTAAACACACGACACTTGAAGAATAATGGCTTTAAAAACATTGAAATGTCTATGTATTTGACGGCATGGCTTTTGAGAATAATTCGCTTTGGTACTTAGGCCCAGGATGCCCAAGACCCTGGAACTATCGAAGTCTCAGACTATGCTTTTTCACAGAGAAGTCAGAAATTGGTCATCCATGAAGTGATGCTTTTCTATGACGTGTTTATGGAAACCAAGTTCTTTGCCAGGTCTGCCAAGTCACCATAGTAGGCAATAGCGGGTGATGCCCAGACATCCACTTGAAAATGACTGCATGAGATGTTTCTGTATTGAACAGCTGATTTTAGTAGGAGGGCTTAGTGTAGTCTGTGGATGATGCCAAAACCGTCATGAAATCTTCATCATCTACTGCATGTTAAATACTCCAAATTTGTAAATTTTTTAAAGTTTTCTTTTCTTTGTTTTTTAACAGAACTACATACAGAAAAAAATATACCTACAATAACATTCTGAGAAGATTCATTTTTCTCTTGTAAACTGTAGATTTCTCTGATCTGTCTACAGCTTATTACTTGGCCAGATTTAGACACCATCATCCAGTTTTTCAGTTTTGGTTCAGTTTTTCCATCTCAGAGAGGGAGAAAGAGATTATAACTCCTGCCATAATCCTAGTCTACATCCTTTTTTGAGTCTAAGATTCTCTTAGAAACAGTTTTTCTCACCTATTCTTTTTCCCAATATACTTTTATTCTCTTGAACTCTTTTTTCCTCTTTGTTTCCCTGGACTGGTATCCCATGACTGCACTAAATGGATTTTTAAAAAAAATGTATGCTTCACATAACTGAGTACAGATTATTTTTATGCAAATTTCTAGACAAGCAGAAACTTGTAGTAAACATAACTGAAATGAAAAAAACTTTTGGTTTATTTAGTGCAAATAGTTGTTCTTCAAAACCAGTTTATCCTAATAAAAGAGCAAAAATAAAATGTACCAGTAGAAAAATATCATTGTAATTAACCATTGTAAACCACCAAAGCAGAGCTGTCACTTTTTACTGAACTATTACAGGGGGCATTGGCAGCACCAAGTAAATAAATCTTTTTTTCTTTTTTTTTTCAGATTTTATGGAACTAAATACTATGTTCTTCAAAATTATGCAGTTTATAGAACAACAATTTATGGAAAAGATTACAGAAAGAATTAAATTTGACAAAAGCTTTAAATTTCAATATAACTTCTTTACTTCTGTAACTTCCTTCTAATTTTTACCTTTCATTTTCTGCTCTGGTATAAAAACTACACGCTGAGCTGTCGTAATAACTATATTCATTTAACAGCATAAGATGCAATTTGCTTTTGGAACAGAGGGTAATAATGGAACTGGACATGGTGACAACATATTGCAAATTGTGAAAAATAGGAGAACTTTATAGTCCATTTTCTAAGAAAGTCCTTGCTCGTTATTACTTTTAATTTAGGGTAGATCTCTTGTTTTGGTAATCACATGGGAATTTATCTAAAGGTATTTACTGAACACATGACCATACAAAAGATGACTTTTAAGGATAAAGTTGTATGAAGTCCTAGCACCCTGGACTGGAAAAAGTCTAGGTGATCTAAATCTATATCTATATGGATATATAAAATCTATATGGATTTTATAAATCTATATGGATATGAAAAAATCTATATGGAAATGAAGTTGAACAAGCTGTGGGGAACTAAAAAGGAAACACAGTGAAACATTTTAAAAAAAACCAAACATGATGGGATTGTCCAAAAGTTTTACCTTACAGGTAATAAAGAATAACATAATATAAAAAAGTTTACCAAGAATGTGAGGGACAGTGAGACATATACAACCTGAAAAGGAATCTAATCTTAAACAACGTGGTAAACTTTTAAGCAAAGAGGCTTTCAGTAAAATGCTTGCAGACTTGCATGCATGCAGGTATCCAAGCAGTCTTAGGGCTCTTTTAATACATGCAGAACCAAAAGCTTAAGTGAAAAATCAGTAAGAGAAATTAAAATGGTGATAATACATATGCATAAGGGGGAAAAACAAACATGCTTTTCTATTTTCTGGTGTCTTAATCCATTCTTGTCTTAACCCCATGTGGGTTTTATGCCAGATAACAGGTGAATTTAGTGCCAGCACTTTTTCCTAAAAGCTACATTTTTTCCTTCAGCAGTTTTAGTGATAATCCATTCACTTTTATTTTCTGTATTTCTTCAAATGACATTTTCAGGAACTGTCAGGCCAAAGAGACTAATTGACACTATCCCGCTTACATCTAAATGCTTCTTCTTACCTTTAGTCTGGTTGGATTATTTGCATAGACCTTAACACTAGTGCCAGCAAATAATCTAATGCAGTACATAAAGCAAAAATATTATTTTTCTGTAGCTCGATTTYTGCCAATTTAAGCCCTGCAGTTTCAGAAGCATTACAAGCCAATAGTGGAAAAATGGGCAGTAAGACTTGATTTAGAAGATCTCATTAACCACAATTCTGCTGAGTATGACTAGCAAGGTCTCATAAAATGCTATTTTAGTTGTGAACATTTGTTTTAATATGGAACTTGTCTGAGGAAATACATTCTATTTATTGTTGTATTTTCTTTATTGGAAGGTATTTCTAAGTTTCAAGTTCTATTTATCAGTGCTAATCACTGTACACACAGGTAGGAGCTGGCCATCAAGAACAAAAATGCTGAGTAAAACATCATTCCATTAAAAAAGACTTTCAAGATAAATATTCTCCATTTTGTTTGGATTTTGCCTAGGGAAAAAAAAAAAAAAATGAAGCACAGGTGAGATCTTTGAAATATTTTTACTTTTGGATTGACTGTTTGGCTACTTGATGATGAGAAGATAAGAAATCCCAAATGTACTTGAAAAACTTAACCAAACAGCCACTCACAGAGCAGAAACAAACTAGATGTCTGCCAAAAGACTCCTGGAAATGTAGGTATACAGAGAAGTTTAGCTATTTTCAACCACTAACATACACAGAATCCTTTGTGCAAGAAGTCTTGTCCTTTCAGTACCTGTAGGTTTGCACGCTCAATTGAGTATCATCTTTCAGAAAAGAAAGCCCATTTTAGTATTCACCTACACAGATTTCTTAATGGGAAAGCACCATTACAGGTGACAGCTGGTTGCTTTAATACTGTTACTAAATCTGGCTCTAATGTCTGTTTTACCATGTTCTTCCAGAGCACATTATCATAAACCCAAGAGCAACTAGTTACCTGTTCACCTGCACTAGGATTCATTGCTTTGCACAGAAGGGATAGATTTCAGTGATGGGTCATATCTTGTAGGATTAATTCAAGTTTGCCCTGAAATGTTGGGTTTTCTCTCTGCATAATTAAAAAAAAAAAAATTTGCAACAGTGAAGAAAATAGGCTTGTTAGATTTATATTACACTTCTTCCCTTAGCTTTAGATTCCATGAAAAAAATGAAAGGTTACTCTAAAGATGAATGCTATAATAAGCTAGGGTGATCTGTATGCAAGACTATTTTTTCCATGCACCTAATTTTATAATGCGTTATTCCTTGTTCAAGCAACACTGTTTTTTCCTGATCCTTGTAATCATGATTCAACCTCTTGGGAACAGAGACTTATTTATTGTGATTCTTTCCTCACAGGACTTTTGAATTGCTTGTGGCTCGCTCAGAATGCACTAGCAGAGTTGTCACTGGTTGGAACAGGTATTGTGCTGGCTGTGCATTCTTTACATTGCTACCTACAGACTGACGGATTGATTTGAAAATGCCACAGGCAGTTTTAAAATGTCTTGCTGGGATTGGCCTGGGATTGGCTTTAGCAAGATCTGAGGCTCACTGACTGAAACTTGTGCTGATGCCTATCAGTTCTCAAACACCACTACTGTTTAGTGTTTCTAGTCGCATGCCCAAAGTCAGCAGGCAATCACACTTCTGCTGCACTGGACCATATGGTATGGAAGACAGTGTCCACTAAAATCCACCTAATTTGTCCCTGTTTCTTTTCTACAGGGATATAAAAGCCTTTCCTCTATTCAAATTGTCACCCCGCCCCTGTTTCCCACTCCCCTCAGCATGGATCAGCCTCTGAGAACTCATCTGTGAAGTCCCCTGCTAGCTCCAGTTTCAAATTTCTGCCAGTATTGCTTTTGTAAACCTTGGTACTGTGTGGAGAAAATGTCTTCTGCTGCTCCTTTTCCTTGTGTGTCCGTGTGTTATTTTAGGAGAGGTGGGAAATTTCAGATTTCACTATGTATGAGTACCGCTGTCAACAATAAAATCTGGTTGAGCATGATCTGGTGGCCATACTTTTATTACCCCTCTCTACTTTTAATAGTTGATGCTTAAGCATGTCATATCTTGGTATAGTTTTATTACTCTGTGTATGTGTACATATATGCACTTGTAATAATGTGCAAGTGCCGTTGCCAAGCAAAAAGAAATGCTAGTAATACAATTAATAACTACAGTTAGTATTAAGGATATACTATATCATCCTACATTATCATTTCTGTATTAACAGGAGTTTTTACTACTCACCCTATATTGAAGGGCATCTTACATCCAGCAGAAGAAACTCACTCCAAGTTTAGTGGCATCTTTGTTATAGGGCGTACCTTTTCAGGGCACCTGTACTCTTGTTTTTTGAGATGAAGCTAGGTTTCTCCAAGGATTCAGTAGAATTTGAGCTAAAGGCTTTTCCTCTAAGCCTTCATCTGCTAAGGACCTTCTTTTCTGAAGGGCTTGCACTAGACCTCAGGCCAGCCAAAAACATGCTAAAATATTAGCTTATCTGCTCTATACATTACAACAAGTTTCATAAATCTGAATTCCTGGCAGCTTCATTTCATGGTGCTGCAACATTTGAGACCCCAGAGGATGTCGAAGGTGAAGCTTAGTAATTTCAACGTGTTCTAAGGTCAAAACACCTACCCACTCCCAGAAGGCAACAGAATAGCAAACATAACCACCAGGTCTAATATCGTACAAATAGTACCAAGAGAGAGGAATGGGTTAAACAAACAGGGAATATGCATCAAACCCTGCTATGTTCCTCTCACACAGAAAACAGATGATACAGTGTTGACACTATTCTGTTTTATTTTGCAACATGCACATTTCTCCCAGGTAATGAGGAGTACAGGCTTCAGTTTAGGCTCCTTTTTTTCATTTTTGAAGTTTCAGCACAGTCAGGTGAAAGCAGTTGTTAGACTCTTAATGGTACTTCAGTGTTTGTTTAACTTTGACTGTGCAGCGGAGTGACACCATATAAACGGAACAAAAGATTCCCATAATTTCTTTTGTTGGGTGTTTTTTTCTGATAATCATCCAGTGCCTTATAGAGAAAATTTATACATAAGCTGACTTAAAGGGAAGGCATCTAAAATCATCTTGAAATATATCCAAGAAAAAGAAAATTAGTGGCCTAATATATGTTATTTGTCTAGATTCCCTTGTAGATAATAAAACAGACCCCTCCAGAGAATAATTCATCCCATCCTACAGGGGTGAATCTGTCCATGGACTGCACCACTTCCTCCAGTGACTGTAGATTCAACTGTCTTCCTAAGGATGAAGTTAGGTCAGCCTTTACTGTGGAATCTAGATAGTTTAGAGATATATGAAAGGATGTAGTGTAACGTTAAAAATTAGGAGACTGACATGCTTAGGTGCATAATGAAGCCACTGTATCTCAGTAAAAATGCGAACAATGAGCAAATCTCACAAAATTATACTGTTCCATACTGACAGTTTGAATACCAAGGACAAAAATACCAGGAAATGTAAAATAATGTACAATAATCAGTCCCAAAACTAAAAAACTGCAAATATTTCATTATCCATTATATCAAAGGAAAAAATAATCTTATTCATCAAATACCAGAGAAGGTGCTTGAAGACAAAGTAGGGAAACCAAAATGATTTCAAGATTCCTATAAAAGTCAGAAAAACTGTATTTGATCAAAGCCATGAAATGTTATTCTGTACTAATCATCAACAACCTCAATTCATATGACTTCTAAGTCTACTTACTATGATTTTATTTAAACCAGGCTAAAAAATGGAAATAACCCTACAGCTATCCAGTATTTTAGAAAAAAAAATCTGAATAATCAACCTCTGTGGAATGATTTGTGAAAGCTTTAATTTATTTTTCCCTCCATATGATTTTTTCCTCCAGGGATTCATATAGAATATTAATATTACAAGTCTAAAAGGTAACAACAATTGGTTAGAAAATTTCTCTAAATAATTCAGAACCAAGACAACCACATATAAGTTTTAAATGTGAATGTTATGTGAGTGTTTATCTTCATAATATTTACTTTCTCAGAAACCCAGTGACCACTCCCAAGGGAATCCTAGGAAATAAAATTAAAAATTGCAAAATATTTTTAGGTTCTTAGAAAGCTCCTAGGTACATGGCCAATATGAAATCTATTATTAAAGATTTAAACTGTCACTAAATGCAATTTTTTTTTTTGTTTGTTTGTTTTGTGTGTGATACCTCCTTCAATTGTGAAGACACATTTGAATAAAAAGACTAAAGGCCAGAGCCGCAAAGTTTTTAATTTCAATGTTTGTTACTGCCTCACTAAATCCAAGTGGCCCATATTTTATTTGTGGAACAGAAATATTAATGTTAGGGGTAAGTTCTTCAAGAATGGCATTAGGTGAGATAACATGTTGCATGTGAATATAGTGGCAGCTGAAATTCCTCCTTTGGGCCCTGACTCAGACATACAGTGCAGCTACAGCTACTGCAATGCATTATCGTGCACTAGGAAACAGGCTAGAAACAGTAAACATAGGGAAAAGGCCACAAAAATACCTTACAGGGCATTAAAGCCTATCCCCATTAATGAATAAGTTACAGAGTCCTTTCCGAATATATGTTGTTTCTTGTTAGGGTCTAAAATATTTGTACTCATATTGATATCCTCCTATCTCTACTGGAGATCGGTTCTTGTTATGGCTTTATAGCATTGGTGGGTTACAGTCACTTTAACAACTGAATGTCAACCAGATCCTGTTCCCTTTACACAACCCTGAAGACTGTCAGGGTGCTGGTAATCATGTAGACACCAATTTATCAGCATTTGGACACTACCATACATCTTTACAAGATGTTTTGGTATTCTCCTTCAGTTTTCTCTCTGCGCTCCTTCAGTCTTCCACGATACTAATTTCTACCTAATATTACTACTTTTTTTCTTCTTTTTTTTTAAAGTTAGTTTCCTGAAAGGACCATAAAAAAACATAAAGTAAATTCAGTAAATGAAAATTTAATCTGTAGGAAAAACAAGTTCTAAATTCAAATTAAGAAAGTAAAAATGCCCTGGTAAGGCTGAATCAGTAATTTAAGACAGCACCATTTGTTCTTCACATTAGTTTGTTATTCTGGTTTGCTATTCTTCATCAAAGCTCTACAGCTGCTAATAGTCACATCTTCATAAACACATTATCCTCTCTGATCTATAATGATTTTAGAAGAATCATGTTAAAAGGCATTTTCCCATCAAGTATTTGCATTGATCTTCACCAGGACTTTCACTGGAAAACACCAGCCTTGTATTCAAAGAAGATTCTACTTATACAGTGAAAGTAAACAAAAATAGCCCTTTTGTACATAATCGTTATTAGTAGTGAGTTACAAACCAATGTTTGAGTTATAAAAACTAATACATAATGCTTTCAGCACTTTCTGGTTGCAAAGATAAACATTATCCTGTTAGCCTAGATTTTAGACAACATTTAGAATTTTTAGTCAACATGAAGTCCCTTAAATTTACAAAATTGTAATTAACAGAAATTCTAATGTTCTGATTAGTGATAATCTGCTTGCATTAGATTGGTCCATGAAAATGTCCTATCTGTGTGCAAATTTGTTTGTGGTAAGCAGGGAATCTGTATGATTTTTGCCCCCTGAATTCATACGCTTCAGTATTTTCTTCATACGCTTCAGTATTTTCTTCACATATGAGGTGACTGCAAGTACATCAAAAGTAAACTCAAGTCCTATGTAGTCAAATAGAGGGAAGCCAAACCAGCTACAGCTCATTAAAGATGTAAATTAAAAATACTGACAACATACAGATTTGCTTAACCTTTTACCAGTATGCAAATCCCTAATCTGATCCTTATATAAGGTTGGTTGATTTATTACAAAGTTTAATAAAGAAATCCCTTGAGGCATTAAAACTGAAAGTTCATTGTCAGAGACATTACTTCAGTAGCATAGTTTGGGATTAGTTTCAAACTTGTTTGTGTCAAGATTATCTATTTCACTTTGGAATAGAGAAACTGGATATGTTCATAGATGGTTCCGGACAATATTCATAGGTGTTCAATTGTAGAATTTAAGTTCAAGGAAAAATCTCTTATATATGCTTCTACTGGTCAAAACTAGGTGTTCTGTGAGGAACCCTACTACTAGTTCATCACAATAACTTCAAAGGGCACATGTTGAAGGTCAGTTCACTTTTTGGATGCATCTGATTCCTGTTTGTCTTACAAGATTTATGAAAATACCACATTTCCAAAAGAATTTTTTTTTCCCCAAAAGAAATTTCATAGAAAAACACAGTGTTTCTGAGTCTGGTGATTCTATCCCAAATCTTACAGTATTTAGCTCAAGATTTGAATTTCTGTTTTGTTCTTTTCACAGTGCTGTCTGCTGTAGGTGAAAGCGGGAATAAAATGTTTAGATGATGTGCATTCTCCCATGTATGTTTTTTCCTCCTCCCATCCATTCAATAAAAAAGTCTGTCCCTTATGGCTACAGAAAAAAACACTTGGAAATGTGACTTGAATGAACTGAGAAAGACAGAAAATGTTGTCATACTATCTATGTTTCTCGAGTACCGATTCAAAGAACAAGCCAAGGTTGTACAACACAAAAGTGGGTATATGATCAAGTTGATCTACTGTGTATTGGCTGAAAGACTTTATTAACATAATTAAAGCACAGAAGCTGATGTTTAGTATTTAGTGTGTTGAAGCTCTTTCAATATTTGTTTGTTAGCATAATGGGAAAAGCTGAACATATGGATGGGACTAGGAAATATCTCTCTTCCTATCTGACACTGACATTCTGTTCCAATCTCCACTTCAAAAGGTACGAGTAGCAACTGTTGGTCCTAGGTTTTCCTTCCAATTTTTACCATACAATTGTCTGAATTAACAGACAATTGTTCTTGATAGTCTGTACTTTAAAAAAGTTGATAAGGTATGTATGATTCTATCTTCCAAAGTAATTCTTGAATTTAAACACAATAAAATAAGTTAAACCTCTATATTGAATGTATCAGGATTTCTTTGCAGATACACTCAGTTATGGCAGCAGCATCATATACCCAGATGAAAAAAAGAGCCCTCTGCACTTCTCTGGGTTTATCTTTACAGCTTCCATTGACATTCCACTTACACAACACTGTAATTACTCCAGTCTTGCCACAGCTGAAGTAACTCAGAAAGTACAGTTTGGAATCACTTTGTCACATGCCAAACAGCAGGCGGTAAATCTCTGACAACATAAATTAGTTACTTACTGAAATAAGGAGTAACGATTAATCACCTCAGAGAATACCTGGCAGAATTACCCATCCCTGCGACTACTATTCCTTACCGACAAACACTGTACAATAATTCCAGCACCTGCTGCATCATCTCACATAGCTGAAGACATAATCCTTATGAACTGAAAGAAGGTAAAGTATCCCTAAGGTTCATCTTGATTATATCAGGAGAGACAAAAGCCCCTGCCAATGTACTTCTGTGAAAATAAAATTTTAATTTTATTCATGATTTATGGTATATGTGAGTTGCCTGATGAAATAATACTAATTTTTATTTATAAGAATGATTTTCTTTTGAACAAATAAAATCATTCACAAAGCCATAATTCTCAGTTAATTTTTTTACAGTTTTTTCCCCTAGATATAATATTGTTGTATTTTATGGTCACAATATTCTTTAATTGAATTTCTGATTCCTTATTCATAAAATTTTACAATTTTTTATACCTATGTGTTTGCAGAGTAACTTACAGTACACAATCATAAAACATCCTGCTGTGAAGAATATGACATGTACTGATGCATTTCTGAATGTCATGAAGCTGAACCAATCTCAGCTGTAAAAACTGTTCCATTAGGAAAAGCACAACTTTGTAAGCATCCATCCAGCATAAACATTTTTGACCTCTGTACCTTGTATAATAAAGGAAGTATACCTATTATTATGTGCATTTTTAACTGTGCTACTCCCACCAAGACTGAAACTGCATGTCCAGAAGTTGAAGTGATAGAATAGGAAAGAAAAGATCACTTATTTAAAACAATAAGCAATCTGCAATACAGCCCACATCTTGGAATAGACCCAGCCTTTTTATAGTATGTGGATATGCCCAATCCTGCCTTGTTCCCATGTGCATCATAATACCAAATACAATTCCACCCTCTCCAGTTTGTCCTAGAAAACAGTGTTTTCTCCTCCTTGATATTAAGCATATTTTCTTCAAATTTCAGTCTGTATTGAATACAATTTCATCACTTTTTTTTTTTATAGACTTCCCACAACATTCACAGAATATTATCAAGAACCTAGAATATACATTCTTTGCAGTTAAAAATAGTTATTACACTTATGATGGTGGCAAAATAGTTTCTGTTTTGCCTGTTGGGGTGGGGGTGGGGAATCCTCATGTACCTTACAGCTAGCTTAACATCAAACTCCTCAGCTAATTTGATATGCAAATGCTGTGTTCAGTACATATACAAAACTTTCTTTTCAATCAATATCTATATTATGAAATTCCTTTCTTATTTAATAACAATACTTCTATAATTCCATTAATGGTTTGAATTTCAAATTGTTTCCCATATCAATAGAGATATAGCATTCCACTGTGGAAGGAAAGCTAAAGCTTCCCAACAGTTGAAACTATAATGAACGCTTAGGAAATGTTTCTACTATTTGCTCATCTCTGCTTGCTTTTTAGAACTGAGAATATTTTCATTCACTTGGTATACAACCATATTTCAGGTCCCCATTTTTAATTATACAGTCATCAATCACTATTTTTTTCAGATTTAATGGAAACTGGGAATATCCAGGAAAATGGAAATGTTTTTCAAGAAAATCTTAAGCAATTCTCAATGTTATAGTTTCCAGTTAGTCATACAATTGGATAAACCACTTAGACTCTCTAGATCTTACCTGAACAAAATACAGCGGGCAGAAAACAGAAATCTTTCTCATTTGTATTTATTGCGCTGGAGCCAAAAAAAACAAATAAAGCCAGTAAACTTCAGACTTTGTCCCTCATATCTGTCTTTAAGGATACTGCAGAAAATATTCTCTACTGTGCAGCGCAATAGAGGCGGGACATTACCTTCTGATGGCAATGGAAATTATTTTCTTTGGCCTGCCCAGAAGGAACTTGAAAAAATTACTTATCCATAAGATCTTTCAGTAGTAAAAGTGCTTGTGAATTTCAGTTAATGAGGTTTCTAGGATGTTTAGGATAGAAATGACAAGATGTGTTAAAAGCTTCACCCCATTTTTATGATCTGTGTTCTAGTTCTTTAAGACAGAAATAAAATTTAGAGTTTTAATGCCATTCTTTACCAGCTTTCTTATCTTAATAAAGCCAAATAAGCATATATAAAATGTAACTACAACCATAAAGTTTTTCACCATCACAGAGTCTTTTACCACCATTAGCAAAAAGTCTTGACTAGGGGTTAACTATGCATATTTGTCCAATAATTTGAAATTCTGTGTGCTCTGCTGAGTAATATTAGGAAGTAGTTGCCCTGAGACAGGTACCTTTGATGTTAAGTATTGACCCATGAATGCTTTCAGCAGCTGACCCACACCAAAGTATAATCCAAGTAGAACTGGATTATTTAACTGGAACCATTTGCAGAAAGCTGTGAACAGAGGCAAAATGGCTTGTAAGAATATGAAACATTTTGTTACAGGAAAGTACTAGATACCTAAAACGTTAAACATAACCAATCACTCAGACTCATTGGATTACTGAAAATATGGTAAATACATTATGTTGACTTAATATCCTTTGATTTATAAAGTAATTCAAATCAGTTGATAATCTCTGAAATACTTATCACAGATCTTTAGGACTATTTATTCAATTGTAAATTTTGGAATAAAATCGTTAATTTTTTTCCATGTCCTTTTGAGAAGTCTATTAAATACAAGCGCTTTTGAAATAGGTATCAGTAGCGTATCAACAACCCAAAGAGGAAATATTTGTCTTTTCCACCACAAGTTTAGAAAACATAAGAGTGTGTAACTTTTGCCATAGTGTTATTTGTGTTTCTTTGTAGTTTGTTATCTTAGTTAACCTTTCATCTGTCCAGCAGCTACATCTGGAAGGACATCTCCTTTTTAGTATTTTTTTTAAACTGTGTTTATGTTCAAATATCTCATTTCCTCACTTTTTCCTTATTTCTGTCACTGTATTTCAATGCATAGTCCAATTGTTGTTTTGATTTTTAAATCTGATAACCATTCAGGAGAATAAGAGTACTGCAGCACATGAGATGTGTGTGTTCATTTTAGAGGTGTTCTGAAGAACCTGTACAAACAAATGTTTTGTGCAAGGACTCACATTATCCAGATCAGTTTGAACTCACACAGTTATTTGTTAATATTGCCCATTTCCCTGTTCTGTTTATACCCAAAACAAATCTACACCTCTAGCTTTGACTCAGCTAATGCCTACATAATAATGAAATCCCCACAATTTTAGCTTAGTCAGAGTTCTTCATCACGTCATACTGAGACCTTAATTTGTTCTGCTCTTTTGTCTTCACGTCTGTGTTTCCATGACATTTTTTAACACTAACATATAGGATGACTGACCCTTCACAGAATTAGACATGAACGGGTGCCTCAAAAAACCTTTAACTGATTTAGAATGGAAAGTCTAAATGAAAGTCTCCATCTCCTTACACATACCAGAAATATCCACCTATTAAAAATATTGTTTCCTTTACCGAGCAGCTAATAAAAAATATGAACACAAAAAATAAACAGACCTTTGTCACTTTTCATTAAGGCAGAAAAGGATGAGTATGATTGTTGATAGCTCCTTTTTTTTCCATGTCCTTGAAGATTCTTTCCCTGCATTTCTTATTTTGCCTGCTGTTGCAAAATATCAAGTACCTCTCTCCATTCCCATGCATTAAATACAAAGTCAGTTTTTCCTCTAATTTTAAAGGAGGTAAGTCCATAATAGCTCCATTAATTTTACCTGAAATACACCAAAGTACTGATATGGACAAAACTGGACTTTATGGATTCATCACTGCAGAATATCCACATGGGTTTTACTCTGAAAACAGAAGCCAACTGATGCCATGTCAGAGTGGGTGGAAGACTGGGTCTTGTGGGTCTACACTTTCTTATAAGACAGTAAACATACTGTTCAGATGCATAATTAGTACCTATTTTCACAATTGCTCTTTTTTCACAGTGATACAAGTGACTGTAAATAATGAACATATATTTCAGATGCATTTAGAATGGTTAAACCCATTCTGTTCATATGTGTGCTGTTGTAGAAACTCAGTTATCAGGTCACCAGAAGAAAGTTAAGAAAGTTTGAAAACCATGTTGTATAAAAATAGTTATTATCAAATAAGAGTACTGTGCAATGTCCAACATACCCTCATTGGCAGTTAAGACCATAGGAAGTGAAAATATTCAACACGCTGCAGATTTAAGGTTGTGCTTTGTCAGTGGATGGAACAGCTTTAGCCATTTTGTTTACATGTTATTGCGGTTACTATAGTGAAAAGGTTTTCCATTGTAATTCAGCATAAATTACCTAGACCATTGTGTTAACATGTTACTTGTTTTCCAGGTCATTGGAGATAACCTGCTAGAGAGAACTAGTAAGTAAATATTTGGTAAGCAGTACTTTTTCATTACTGAAATGTATAATTATAGTTCTTTCCCTCCACAATAACTGAATATATCTAATTGCTCTTCCTCTTAACTTTAATGCTAGGTTTCAAACTGGTGAATGGACAGGAAAGCACCATTAGACACATTATTCTAGTGTTGCTTTCCCTCCTGTACAATGATATGAACACAAGCAATAAAGTTAAATGGAAAAGGCACTATACTAGATTTTCAATTACAGCAGAGGCAGGGAGCCACAATTATCCCTTTCATTACTGAAATACTTCTCATAGCTACACAGGCAGTATCTTCTGCTATTCCTGTTGCTGTTCCTGCTGCTCTTAAACTGAAGTGCCCTTGAAACCAGATGAGGTTATAGGTCACCAAATAGAAGTTAAAATTGTGAAAAATGTATATTTAAAGGAAAATGAAAAAAAAAAAAAAAAGGAGCAGTAACACAGAGACATTCAGACCTTCTTTTTCCTTATCACTGCTGCAAAGATATGATGTTTCCCCAGATCTGTAATAAATTATAATAGTAGTAACTGTGCCACCAGGTTGTCAATGTGCATGAAATATGAGTGTGAGCCCTGTCTGTACTTATATCCAGAGGTATTTTGTACCAAGAATCCACTGACTGAACAATCAGGTGCATTCCATCTCTGGGGTACCCATCTTTTACGGTGTTACAAATTACCAAGAAAAAAAATTCCTTTTTTATTGTTTTGAACATCTTTGCATGAAGGATATCATATCTCAGAAGCAGTTCTTTATTTGCCCTGTCTAGTTCACTTCACTCTGGAAGTGAATACCCTTTCTACCAAGCACATAAAACTAACCGACCACTTCAAGAGTGGAACTGCAAATCACCGATATTTGCATAGCCTTGAAAGTGGTTTACCTTAGCCTTTTGTGCAATGGACCAGCAATTCAGACCTTGCCTATCAGCCTCCTGTGTGATTCAGAATTGGCTCCGCTACAACAGCTAAGGCAAAAGACAGGAAGAAAGGGCCCTGTGTAATTTTTCTTCAGTACAGGAGAAAATCACGACCTATCCTATTAATACTGATGAAGATGGAAAGAAGAATATTAAAACAGTAAGTGTCAGGTTTCTGTTTCAGGCTGAGCAAAGTATGTGTCAGGAAACATATGAAGTTTATGTAAAAGCTAAGAACTGTCTAAGCACAATAGACAACAGATTACCTAAGACAAAAGATCTGTACCTGTGCCTCAGAAGTAAAATAGCTGAAATGCATTCAGCAAACTGGACACTTCTGTAACAATGGTCCCTGTCCCATAACAAGACCAAACATCATCTTCACCCAAGAAGAGCCTCAGCACTCATCTGTTAACATATAGGCTAAAGGTATGTTGCAAGGAACACGTTGCGTATTGATGTATCGTGAGGGAATTGCAATCATATAGAAGTCTTGCTGAAAATTTCAGTCATGAAGAAAGAGCTCTCCAATCTTTAAGATTTTCTGATGAATAATGAAGTCCAGAGAAGATGTTGCATACAGGAAGCATATTTTTCARAATACTTTAAAAATGTCATACTTTTGCAAGAAAAAAATAAAAGCAAAGCCTTCTGAAATACCTCAGAAATGTCTTTTTCTTCCTTCTTCCAGTCTTGGATCACAGAAAGTCAAAGACTTTGGAAAAGGTTTTTTTGTGGGTTTTGTTGGGGTTTTTTCTCTTTTTTTGACAAAATTAAAAAATACATAATTATTAGTGAAATAATTTGCTTCTTCAGACTCACACTGACTGCACAAAGAAAATCACATGTGGTTATCTGAACACACCATATTTTATTCATGCTAGAAATTATTTACCATCTAATTAAAATTATCAGACACCCTTTTTTTGCAGGGGGGTTAGAACATCAATGACTTTCTAATGATAGTTCCATAATAGCAACTATTACTTTGAGTAGTGTATGAGCCTTTTCTAACTCTTATCAGTGGAAGATATTGGAGCCTCAGAAACACTTGTCTCTGTCTCTGAGGAGAATAGTCTTTCTTAACTCTAAAAACCTTTCTTGATATCCTGGCAATTTGCACTCTTGCTGAACTATTACTCTGCAGTGGAGTGCAAGATACACTTTCTGTCGCTGTGTGATAGTGTCTGATCCCAAAATTTTCTGTGGCAAAATAACTGGCAGTTATCACAGACACAGAACAAGAGAGTATTCAGATCAACCACAAAGTCTGCAGCTTTGATTCTTGTGCAAGTAATCATATATTGCCTACCCATGGAAAAGACTTCTTATGTGCAATTGAAATAACTACATAATCATACTTTGTACAGGTTTTACAGCAAATTAAAAACTTGATTTCTGTTCTATTATGTTCTCTTCCTCAAATCCCATTCACTGCTGTCAAATTTCAGCTGTGACTATTAAATATCATTTGTTCTTTCTTCCTTTCTTTTTTTTTTTCCCCTCTCCTGAGAGGGAGAAACATTAGTACCTTTCTCTGGAAAATTTTTTTTTTTTGTCTGTTTTTGTAGTTCTACATGTAATACTGCTCTCTGTATCTCAAAAAGGCTATTCTGGAGATAGAATAAGGACAAAGAGGGCAACAGACACGATGAGAGGCATCTCACCTCCTTAAATGGAGAAATAAAAACAACTGTGTACCCTTCATTTGCAGAGAATAAGAATGACGCGAGATCTCAGTTTCAAATTCGTTAATGGAGTGGGTAAGGTGAACTGTTAGTCACCTAATTCTCTGACCCTAGAATTAGGGAACACCCATTGAGACATCCACGAGATCAATTTAAAACAGGTGGAAGAATATATTTCTTTGCACAGTGGGCAGAAATTTTCTGGGATCTCTTTCTACAGCAGATTGTGGAGGTAGATGGTATCAGCTGCTTCAAAAAGGGATTAGGCAAATTCATAAATGATAGGCTTGCAAACTAGATGCTGAGGTGAACAGTCAGGATCATTAATCCTATGACTGTGGAGAAGTATGAGTAAAATGAATATCAGATATTGGCCAGATTTGTGTGCCTTCCCTAAACATTATCTCTTACTGTCACTGAACTTGGTGGACCGTTTGATCTGATCCAGAAAAGTATTTCTTATGTTCTTACACTATTTTACATGCTAAGTATAAGGCTTATTCTTAGTCATGCCAAAGGGATCAATTTCAGCATCTGCTTAAAGACTTTTCTGACATTCATCCCCAAAACAAGCATCACCAGTCAAAACTAAGGACACTAACAATCAGCTGGGAATCAGAAATGTTTCTAACTCAGGCAATGATTTGCTAAGTGAACTCATGATGAATATTTAGAGATAAATATTCCAGTACAGGCACTCGGTATTCAAGTCTTCCTATGAACAATCCAGGAAAAAGACATTAAGAAACAGAAGAAATATGGCTGCATTTTATTCATTATTGAAACGTTCACTTCTGTAATTTATGCTGTTTAGTAGATTCTTCACATTTAAGAGTTGAAATAACATCCACGGATGCATTTCTTTATACAGTATACAGTAAGGGGCAAACCATAGATCCAAAGACAGAGAAAGCATTAATGTGGGCATATTAAAATATTTCTCTTCATTTAAAAGCCAACAAAAAAGAAATGAAAACAACAAATATACTAGACTGAAATTAGAAAATACTGCAAATTGCTAGACATGTCAAGATGTTCCTTTTTCCTCCCTCATTATACATATGTTTAGTAGATTTACTGAGTAGATTTACTACTTATATGTTAAATACAAATGTAAACTGAAAAATAAGAGCATCATCTTGTTGTTGCTTTCATGAATACTAATTAAGTAAGACAAAAAATCTAAAAAAAAACCACCTAAGAATTCTTTTCCAAATAAATCCCTTCTCCTTCACCACATCCATCCCATTCTTTGGAAGATTTTTGCAGAGAATACATCTCCTCCTCTGAAGGTTTCAAGCAGAGTCCTTGTCCCCCACCCTGTATTTTCAGAAGTATTGATCTCTTTAGCACATGCTGACTTTGCTTTCCATCTCTCTAATTACTTGTTTTCTCCTTCTTTGCCTTTCCTCCAGGATCTTGGCTTATCCCAAGTTTTCCCACCTCCATAGCTGTTACCTACACATTGAGTCACTGCAGAGCTAGAGAAAGATGCAAATGAGTCTTCGCACCAGCTGCCTCTTATCAGCTCAGCCAAAGTAAGGCTGAATGCCAGGAAAACAAGAAACAGGAGGCAGGCAGGATAAAAGACTGGAAGTGTGGGCAGAATACTAAATATCTGCAGCCAAGAATGAAAAGAGAAACTACTGCTGCCCACACTACCTTCATTTTTCTTATCCCATTTTCTCGTAGCAACTTGTATTTTTTTTCGGTTCCCATCCAATGAAAGGTGATAAGCCAAGAACTGATGCTGCTCTGTAAGACTGCAGGATCCAAGTGATTCATTGTTTTTTTTCTTTTTTTTGTTCTTTCCTTCTGCTACCCATAGGTCAGGAAAGAAAATATTAGAATTTGTGATGAAGGGCAAAAAGAAACCTTGTTATATTATTCAGGAACAAAACCAACAGTTTAAGGACAGTAGTTCAAGAACCTTTATCTCAAAGCAATGATATAGACATCCTTCCACCTTTTTGCTGCCTCTTCAGTGTTACAGTGTATAAATTGAAAAGTCCGTGGACAGAATCTGCTCTTAAATTTTGAACAAACTGAACTCAGGTTGAATTAAAACTTGAATGAACCTCAGTTTCTCCAGCTCCTAACCTCAGATGTCTGTAATTCAGGGAAAAAGAGCTCCTACAAGCTTAGATTCTTTCTGCTGTTCATAGGAGCAATGATCCATAACATATGATTACATTACAAGGATCCATTCTTGGAGTTAACAATTCCATTTCATCAGAAATTTTATTGTATGATTTTTCTCTAAGTCTCTTCTCTTTCCCTGTATGGAACTCCTAACGCTGACAGCGGGTCACGCCACTCGCGGCATTCAGCTGTTCACACGAAACCCAATGGAAAAGACAAGACTTCAGCTGCAGTCTGGTATCTATGTATGCCAGGCTTATACCTAGGCCTGCTATAGGAGATACATGGAATATGCATTTATGTAAATAGGAGCAGAAGCCTATTAAACCATTAAAAGTGGTTTTGTATATTTGTGAGAACATATTTCGAAGCATAACTCACCTGTTATTTTATCTTTTTTTTTTTACAAAACAGAATTTAAATAAACAAGGCATATCAACAAATTTTGTTCAAAAGTATACTAGACAACAACAAATGTGTATCTATTATGCACAATGAAATACAAGCCAAATCAACATGGAAAGCAATGCAAGAGGTGCTTCTGAACAGCTTCATGTCAATAGAGTTCTGGTGCCTGTGTCCATCCCCGGCTTTTAGAACAGCAGGATTGTCCTGTCTCACACACACACATAAACTTTCTTTATGGCTGGCTGTGGCATGCTCTAAAGAAAATATAAGGCAAGCACATGTGACCAGGTGTACATAACAGGAAAGAGTCATGGGGTCAGAATGATAACAATTATGCCTTGATGAATCCTTGTTAATTTAAGGTGCACTGCTTCCTAGCAGCTGCATTTCAGAAGAAAATTGGAAACGTCTTGGATGTTTCCCAAGGCAGATAAAAGATTGAGTTCAATTCTGTCTAGCTGATGTGCAGAAATTCACAGCAGTGCTGACAGGGATAAATGCTCTGCCTGGAAAATGGCAGACCACGCAGAGCTGTATTTGTTGTTAAAATTACCCAACAGATCATACGTTAAATGTGAAGTGTGCCCACCTTCTTCTAAATAACAACACATTTGATCAAAAATGGAGATGTAGTGGCTGTTTGCATGTCAGAGTTTCCTTTGCCATACAGAGATTATAGTAAACAACACTATAAAGACAAGTAAAGACAACATATCCTTCGCAGGGGTTCATTGTCAGGAATTTAATTTAAAGTATAGCACCTAGAAATCTAGAAAACTGGAGAGAAATGATTGATGTTATGTAACTTGTAAAACTATTTTCTGAAAGACTAGTCTTCATTCTCTCCCAAAAGAATTAACATAGTTTATATGCCTTTACATAGTTGTTTAATAAATTAAAAACACAGTGTGTGTGAAAATTTAATCGAGTGACTAAAATTTTTTCCCTACTTGGTAATGATTCATCATCAGGATCTAAAAGAGCACAACTTTCATCTCTCCCAGGAGAGTCCCCAATCTTTGCACTTGCAGTTATCAGTATACTGAACTTCTCAATTACAGAAGTGTGCAGGATGTGGCATTTAGAAATAAAAGGATTTGTGCCATTTGTGACATGCGGAGTTAATATGTCACTTTCATAAGATGTAGTAAAAAGCTTCAAGAAGACTAAAATTAGGGCAAAAGAACACGTGCGTGTCCCCTGCTTCCAGAGACACTCAATTTTCATAAAACCTCTGGCTTCACATTTCAAAAAATCGAATACTAAAGAGTGAGATTTTGTGATACATCACAGAATCTTACACTGGTGGCTTTCAGTTATTTCTGAGGCTTTCTGATCATGAAATATTATGGATAGGGGAGCTTAATCTAATTTAACATATAATCTGTTTTGGTGGACAGTTGCTGTATTTGGAAATTCGGCAGCACTTTTGTACCGTTTCGACTTTAAGAGGGCCCTCTTATCCTCAGCATCAATCCTGATATTATCTTTCAGTTCCTGGCACGTACCTGACACCCAGCTCGTGAACCTGCCTGCATCATTTGTCAACAGTTCCTGTAATGGGAAAATATTCACTGAAGTAGATGACTGGGCTTTCTGGAGTTTTCAAACCTCTATGTCCCTCTTATCCAGTGTAAGTGTAATGGAATAGGACAAGGGTTTCACACGTAATCCTTAGCTTCAAAAAAGAACTTAAAAGTTTCACTTGAGTGTAACCCGCTCATCTGCAGGCAGCCTACAACAACAACTCTAACATGGGAGATTGTTCCAACACCGCAGTGAAGTGCTGGGAACAAGCACTGTCCTGGTGGCTCCAGCATTACAGTGACAGAAGTGACCATCTGGCAGTAACAGAACCACGGTGAGTCTGGCCCATACAACCAAACTCATTGAGTGTGTCTACATTAATGACTGGTCTAGAGCAAAGACAGAAGGCACTGGGTTTTATTTTCTATGAAAGGCTATGGCCCCAGGACCATTTATCTTTGCAGTGAAGCTTGTTCCAGCTGCCAGTCCAAGGCATGCTCTCAGTATGCATAAAGAGCTGGTTACTGGGAGACTGTACATGCACATTGCAAGCAGGGTGCTCTGGACTGCACCCATGTGTGACTTCAGCCTTGGTCCCAGCAGGAGAGAAACTGCTTTGGGCTATCAGTGATCTCCTAGGTGGCATACTGCAAGGCGCCGGCTACAGACCCTGGCAAATTCACACTAAGCAGAACCCCTCCAGGGCACTAACCTGGTAATGTAGATGCACCTGTCATGGACTTAGTATTTGCTTCCTACTGTCTGTGACAGAAATATCCCTATGGGATGAGGAAAGAGCATGGAAGATGGAGCCTTGCCTTTGTTACTGGGAAACCCAAGAAGCCACTGCAACTTCATCACCTTCAGTTAGGACCAGAGCTTTGGCACAGGACTTGGGTCACTGATGAATACCTTGCAACCTTCAGCAAACTTCTGAAGAGAAGTGAGTGGAAGATCTCTGTATCCTGGCCAAAGTCCTTTCAGATTCAGGACTAAAGTAACAGTAGGAGTGGTTTGTATGAAAGATAAAGATACAAATAGGGGTTCCCCCACCAATATTTTAATTCTGTGCAGAACACAAAGAGAGGGAAGAGCAGATGCTGAACTTTGTTACAAGTAAGTTATTTAAAGCAAAAAATTAGTCCTCTAAATATGAAAACTGATAGGAAACTAGAAACATAACTAAACATATTCTGCCTTTATATGTAGTTGCACAATGTGTATTAGTTTCAATGCAATGGAAGTTAAATACCAGTAGGGGAATTACATGGTCTAATCATCACAATATTCTCAGCTTTTAAAAACACACTTTCCTCCCAATAAAGTGTATTTAAATACCTGTGTAGTGTATAGCACAGTATATTACTACAAATTTCTTGCAAGAATGTAGCCTGGAAATGAAAAGAAAAAAGATAATAATTTTCAGTCTGTTTTGTAAAACAAAGAAACAGATAACTAGTGTAAACTAGTCATATAATCTTGGAAAATTCTTACCTTCTCCATTTAGAATTAAAACTTTTGCTTTTACCTGTTTCTTGCTGATGCAAAGAAATCAGTCTGACAGTATTGTCATTTTAAGGACATTGTTCAATGTGGCAATTTTTACCTAATGGTAAAAATAAGAAGATGACTTTGCAACCATATCCACTGAATGTATTTATTTTATTCACTATATTCAAACTGAGAATTAGAGTTAATTAATGATTATATTTTGGGGAAGATCATTTTTCCAGATTCACACTTCTAATTTCCAAAGAGAAATAACTTTTGAAATGAGCTTTTAGAGGACCTTTTGGTTACTACTCTACAAGAAGAAGCTCTGATATTTACAAAACTATTTGTATCATAGATATCATTTAAGCACTGACAGCAAAATATATGACTTTTAGTATTCATCTAGCCAACACCTTTTTTAATGGTACCTTATGAATATCAAATGGAAACTTTAATAATTTGTTTTCTTAAATACTAATTTTACAAATTGTTTATCTTCCTAAATTAAAACACAAAAGCCACACACTGAAACACTTTAGATCCTGCAATCTCCATTAGAGAACTGATGTATCAGGAATTATTCATTTCTCATAGCTTATAGTTACACTCAACTTGTCTAGCTATTCCCATCGTGCTTTCTCTACATTACCTTCTTTAATGGTTTTGGAATAAAATCCGCTATAACATTACCATAAACATTGCCTTGCCAACAGCTGTCATCCATTTCTCAGGCTCCTTCTCAAATTATATGGCATTTTAAATAAATGAAAATCTACTGGTGTCTTTAATAACCTTGCTATTGACTGTCATGATTAAAAAAAAGAAGAACAAAGAACTAAACAAACCAGAAATATAAAGGAAAAACAAAACAAAACTCATTGTAGTTGAATTCCAAAGGTCTGTCTGTAGACTGTCTGCAACAGTTTCCGAATAGCTATCAGTCCTTTCTTTTATTTGACATGTAAGTTGACTAGAAGAGGTTTGCAGATGCAAATGTTTGTGATACCAGTACCACAGCAGTGACACCCAGCTATCTGTTTTTTCTATTACTGACAACTTTGCTTCTTGATTCCGTTCAAGCTTGAAAGAAACTTGAATTTAAATCAAAGGGATATGCATTTTACTAAAAATAACAATAACTAGTTATTAGTTAAGAGGAAAAAAATTACAAAGGTAGGATTTATAGTAAATTCTTTGTTTAGAGAGATAATACTCAAATAGATTAATCTCTGCCTCTAATTATCCCAATAATACTAATCATGCTGATTGAAAATATATAATAAAAACAATCAGCTAGAAAAGTATGCCTTTATCCAAAATTCTTGCTTTTCTTGAATTTTCCTTTCATTATCAAAGTATATCCTGATTTGCACTAACGACTCATGCCTATGAATTCTGCAAATGACCTGGCAAACAGAAAGCTGACCCTGACAGCTTGAAAAGAGCATATGACAACACCGCTATTTCCAAATTTGAATCCTAAGCCAGATATTTGAAAAGTGCATTGTAATTTTGGGGTATTTTAAACATGGATCTATTCTTCTCAACTTTTTAGCCGCATGCTTTAGAAGAAGAAAAGTCAACCCTATAATGTTTCTATGTTAGACATACACAAAAGCCATTTTTACTTTCACTTTGACTAAAGCTTCTCAGCAGCAGCCTCTCTCTCTCTCATGAGACCACTCTTGTGGGAGAAAGGCAAGCTTTGCTGTCAGTTTTTTGCAAACTAATACTGATACACTAATACACTCAGAAATTGTTTTAATAATATATTAAACCTGAACCACTTGTCCCTCCTGGAGGCCTTTTTTCTTAAACTAATAATTATTGTAATGATACGATGTTAGCATGCTTAGAACTGGCAAGGAAACAATTGTGTTTCATAAAAAAACCTTGTTTCTGAAAGCTGAATATTTTATTAATTAATGGAAAAAAAGATGAAAAAAATACAATAGTATTTGTAAACTACGTAGTGTTAGAAGTAAATAGAGGTTTGGATAGCCAATAGCCCTACAGTCAGAGTTCTCACTCCGGATAAAAACATATGCTGACTTATGTCTCTTCTGTTCATAATTCAGAAGAGAAACGAGGACATGGGTTTCCTACCTCAATACCTTCACCATTTTGTATCATCTGTGATTGTTTTGTTTTCTCTGTTTGGAAAAGAAAAAATTCCATCCTGACATGGGTATTCTTCCAATTATGTTTTGCTGTAAGATGGACATTTTAAGTTAAAAGATTTAATTGGAAATGTGTCAGCTGGTGTGAACGCTATCTAGAGGGGCAATAACTGTTTTTAAGTTCCATTTTGTGAACAAAAACAGATGATACATGGTTTAGATGTGCATTGCACGATATCTTACTAAGATGACAAATGAACAAGGGATACAGCTGCATTCACTAATGTTATTCTGTTATTCTAACATTATATTAAGACACTGTTGGAAGGCTGTAGACTGTATGTTTCATTTCTCCATTATTGTGGACTGTTATTTCAGCACGTAGCTGAAATGATTTGCAACTTCTGCCTCTACAGGTTTACAGTTTTGTGGTAGTTTTGGTGCTTTGCTGCTCTGATCCTTTTTTTTTCTTGTTTCCTATGATAATTTACAAAAGAATGGTGGAGACCATTGTCAATTTCTAGATTTTATGCATGAGCTTGTAAGCATCAGACATAATTAGAAAAATGAGGAAAATACATCACAAACCATGTTCTCAAATTTTGTTAATTTATTTTGACAGCTGAAGTTCAATTTCAATAATCTGTGGAGCTCCATAACATGGACTACTGTGTCTGAACACTATGAGATTTCCTATGATCACTCTGTCCTTCACTCTTTGCAAGGAAGTGAGAAAGCAAAAGACTGTTTGGCATAAAGTTTATTTACGTTCTTTTGGTCCGACAGTTGTAGCAGCAGGACTGGGCAGCACCACAACAACATTGCTCACTTGCTCATCTACTCAGGAAACAGAAATAATACAACATGACATCTCTTCAATCACTGAGCTTGAAAGGTGGCTGCTGAATATCAAACACGTGCTAAGAACCACTGACAATCAATTCTGAAAATAAGAAATCTTAAAAAGATTCAATACAATTTTCTGATAACACATTCAAGTAAATCTCTGTCTACTCATTCTACAAATGATGGAATGAGATGAAAGGTCTCATCCCCTAACCTCAACAGCTCATGTCTACTCCTTATGCCTCTCTTTGGTCCTGCTGAGATCGAGCTAGTTTCAGAGTCTTGTAATGTACTTAAGTGACTGTATGGACAAAAAGCTTTTGGGAAGCTCTCATACTGCTGGCCCAAAATGCACCCTATTATACCATCCAGACAAGCACCCCTGCCTACTAGTGACTCCTGAAATTCTCAGTAGGAAGCTTCTTTCTTAACTATCCTTTAGCCCAAGGAATCAACTTATCATTTCAGGTTTTTATTTCTATAAAACTTCTACATCTGCAAAGAAATGTTGCCAGAAGATTTCTAACTGTATAGTTTCAATTTTCTCTCTCCAACTCAGAAGCTTTAGTGGTTTTCTTAAAAAAAAGTCAGCAATGCATAAATTTCTTTTTTTCCTAAAACTGTATTTTCTGTTCCCAATCAAGCTGAGTCCTTCAAAGTATTTTCTCATTTGATCTCTTAAAATAGTTTCTAAGCCTTTACCCACAACTGATGTTCAACATAACATACAGAAATATCCTAGTGCTCACATAAGTTTTATCTTCAGTTAATTCTGTACACTGGTCTTTTTTTAATCTTCAGGACTCGTTCCTATCAGTGAATACCTGAAAGAACTCCTTTTAAAACTTTTCCAGTATTTCTTTTCACATGTATTTCTGTTCAAAAATTGGTTTTAAGGAGTAAAAAATTTTATTTTTGATTATGGATTCAATCCATGGTCAATACCAATTTTCCTAGTCTATAAAAAATAACACAGGGACTTAGAGCCCACACTATTTATACCCTGGGTAACTACCCTCACCCTTTC
>JAYKAV010003162.1:71607-123778 GCA_035582835.1 Phoebastria nigripes
TTTTTTTTTTTTGCTTATCTTCATGACACCACATCAGTATTTTACAGATACAGAAAAAGAAAAATGTCAAAATCTTGCAAATTTTACTGGCAAAAGAAAACCATTCCCTGCCAGCTCAAGCTCAAACACTTTAAAAGCTGTTAATATTTCCTTCTTTATTACAACCATACATCCAATATAGCTTTGAAAGAGTCATTTGGATCCAGAGCAAAAACAAGCTACAAGAAGTTAAATAGGTTCAAATAAATACTCACGGTTTGTACGCTTTTCTAAATCAAACCTCCAAAGCCTTTCAAGTTTGCTGAACATAGACTTCACTCCAGCTTGTAAACTGCTTCCTAAATAGGTCTTTAAGATTGCTTCAGATCATTTTGGTCATTCAAGACATTCTGTGCAGTGGAATAAAATAAAAATAACAGAAAATCTGAGACTGACACACACAGAAGCCTATTTATGTATTCAATAATTCTTATTCCAGTCAGTCATTCTCACAGTAACTCAGATCTGTCAAAATCTGTACTTTTTTTGGCATAGTTTATCAACTTATATCTTTTCATTTGATTTCTCATCTTATATACATTTATGTACTATTCCAGTCTTCCATAAACTTCCTTCAGAGTAATAGCTATCTTTATAGAACATGCCATTTTCTGATTTTTTACTAAGCAAAAAAGTCACTTTTTCATCTGTGTTCACCGTCAGTTACCTTTATTTCAGCTGTTTATATTTTAGGATTTTGCAGCGTGGGGGTTGGAGCACTCATGCTGCTTTTCCTCATTTATCTCACTTGTGACATGGACACCCATTGAAAGCATGTGAAGTATTTTTTTCACTATCATAAATTTCACTGAATCCCAAGGTGAATAATATTAACACACCTCCTCAGTCTCTTTAATGAGCCTATGAAATGATTCCATGCTACTGATTCTGCCTAGGGAGCAAAGAAGTCTGGAGCAAAAGTTAAACATCATTTGCTACAGTTGAAATTTTATTTATTTTAAAGGTTTAGCGGCGGACCTTCCAGCACCTTACAAGATATTATCAGGAAAGTGGAACCAGACTTTTCACAGTGGATCATGGCAGGACGAAAAGGGTATAAAAAGAAACAAGAGAGGTTCTGACTAGATATAAGAAAAAAATTTTGCCATGAGGAGAGTCACTATAGAAATAGGTTGGGCAACTGAGGGGTTGCACAATTTCCATCCTTGAAAGTTTTTTAAGACCCAGCTGGCTAAAACCTTTAGCAATGCTAAAATATGTGACAACACTATACAGATTCCTAAATACCACATATTCATAATCATAGCAATCTGAATCAAGAATGAAATAAAAACCTGGCTAATTTGACAGGTAGTCTTGATATACCTGCCATAGTCTTGATCTACCTTGATTAATTCTTGGGACATTCTAAAGGCTTTTCAGAATTTCCAAAGCTTCTGCTTTTATCCCAAGAGAACAGCAGAGCTGGAATTATACCTTAGACTACAGCCCTCAATGAAAGATTTACTTGCTGAAAAACTTTTTGAGAAAACAAACAAACAAAACCAAACCCCACCCTTTCAACTAGGGCCTCAGACACAGGTTTTTGTGGCAAGCCTTAGTGTATATACTTCCACTGTTTTTTTCTGATTTAGTTATTATTTAATTAGTTGTTGCAAAATTAATTAATCACAGGCATTAAGGATGCCTGACCATAGATGTCTATGGCCTAAGTAAGTAATCTTATGAAAATTTAAACAGGTTTAAAAATTGTAGGAAAAATAGAAAACTAAATCAAAATTTTACCTCTGCACTACAGAGGAGTAGATCTTCTTCAACACCTGGGTTTTCTGAGAAAGTCTCTGGGCCCGTAAGCCAGAGGTTGATGGATCATAACCATCAGTGCTACTTACCAGAGGCACGAAGTCTACTTGGAGACGAATAACTAGCAGTGTACTCCAGGGGTCAGTACTGGGTCCAGTCCTGTTCAACATCTTCATTAATGATCTGGATTATGCAGCAGAGCGCACCCTCAGCACATTTGCTGATGACACAAAACTGGGATGAGTGGCTGATACACCAGAGGGTTGTGCTGCCATCGAGAGGGACCTCGACAGGCTGGAGAAATGGGCTGACAGGAACCTTATGAAGTTCAACAAAGAGAAGTGCAAAGTCCTGCACCTGGGGAGGAACAACCCCATGCATCAGTACACACTGGGGGCCAAGCAGCTGGAAAGCAGCTTGGCAGAACAGGACCTGGGGACCCTGGTAGACACCAAGTTGAACATGAGCCAGCAATGTGCCCCTGCAGCAAAGAAGGCAAATGGTATCCTGGGCTGCATAAGGAGAAGTGTTGCCAGCAGGTCGAGGGAGGTGATCCTGCCCCTCTATTCAGCACTGGACACCTGGACTACTGTGTCCAGTTCTGGACTCCTCAGTACAAGAGAGACATGGACATACTGGAAAGAGTCCAACCAAGGGCCACAAAGACAATGAAGGGCCTGAAGCACCTATCATATGAAGAGAGACTGAGAGAGCCGGGACTGTTTAGCCTAGAGAAGAGAAGGCTCAGGGGAGATCTTATCAATGTATAAAAATTCAGGAGGGTGGCAGGAGGGTGTAAAGAAGATGGAGCCAGGCTCTTTACAGCGGTGCCCAGTGACAGGGCAAGAGGCAACGGGCACAAACTGAAACATAGGAGGTTCAGTCTGAACAACAGGAGACATGTTTTTACTGTGAGGGTGCCTGTGCACTGGCACAGCTTGCCCATAGAGGTTGTGGAGTCTCCATCCTTGGGATATTCAAAAGCTCTCTGGACATGGCCTTGGGCAACTGGCTCTAGGTGGCTCTGCTTGAGCAGGGGGGTTGGACAAGATGAACTCCAGAGGTGCCTTCCAACCTCAGCCATTTTGTGATTCTGTGATTCTGTAGTTACAAATGTTGTACAGCAAATAAAATAATTCAGAGAGAGAGAGAAAAAGATACTCTTCCATGTGGGCACAAGCATCTTGTTCTTCCCCATTTTCCTGCTTACTACTTTAGGCAGCTTTTGAAGTAATTGCTTTTGTGAATCCCATTCTTAAAAGTCCTGCTTGTCTCCCTGTATCATGTATCAAGGTTATAGGTTCCACCAGGGGATACATATTTGAAAGTGCCTTTTTGAGATATACTCTTTGTTTGATCACAGTTTGTTTTCATTTCTCAACGCCTCTTTCAGTTTTAATATCTTTTAAGAAACCAGCACTTTGCCTTGAAATAAACTGAAAATGTCTTTGCAGTAAGTCTCATTTCTAATGTGAGTAACACAGCAATTAAATTACTTACATTTTGTGTTAAATTTGACAGTTAATGAAGAGAATGAGTGACATATCAATATGCCACTTCTGTTATTAATCTGGATGTGTAAGTTAAAGGACTGGCTTTGACTATATAATTCTTGTTTCTGAAACCTAAATTTGTAGGTTTATTTTCCATAAAGAACAACTGTCATGAAACAAATTCTCTCACATGATTTGGACCTATTAAATTATATCTTTGAATCAGATGTTCCAATTAATGCATTAATATTTTCAAGCATCAGCCCATTTATCCTAGCACATAGTGCTGTTCTTTCAAACTATCATTTTATATTTCTGCCAGTGAACACCGTGCTCTTTTGAGAATATTTCACTTTAAATATACTTTTTTTAAACTCTAAAAGCTTTGGGAAATTATTACAGCCAATTTCTACTTCCCATAGTTAGGTTATGAGGAAGCCTTATGTTAGGGCATTACAATTTACTTCCTTTTTGTCATAGTCACTGAATAATCTTGTATTGTCATATCACTGAATTTTTTGACAAAATATTTGATAATCTATTTCAAAACATCATTATCATACCACTGAATTATTGCTAGCATGTATATTAGAGCAAGTAATTTGATTCTTTTGTATCTTACCAAATGTTGCCAAAAGGGGGAGACATATGGCGAAAAACCATTGCTGAACTGTGCCCATGCACATCTTTAAAGTCACAGCTGTAATGGTGACATCTAATTTTATTTATTTAAAAATGTTTCCTACTGGGAATTGATTTTTAAATCAATTTTGCTGAAGCTACAGCTGGTTTGGCATCTTTTTCCTTCATTTGGTTTGTAAACCCAGAAGGTTCAGTTATCTCAAATTGTTTGTTTTAATTTTGCAGCAAAAGATGTAGATAAAAGGACACCAAAAACTACTGGCATTTCTGGATACAGAAGGACAACTCTGAGCCAGTGATTCAAGCCATTAATCTGACTAAAGAGAGCTCTACTCTATCATGAATTTCTGCAGTAAGAGTCACCTTCCTTGTCACCTCCTCAAGCTTGACCTTTATCCAGATGCTCAATGGGGTAACAGTGAACTGAAAATATAACCCTAGGAGTGAGGGATGAGCTTTTCACCTTGGTGTTTCCAAAGGAAAACAACCGAAGGCCATTTTCCAAAGAGGCAGTTAATTACACTGACTTTAAGGTTACTTAATTATCTTATATTTCTTTGTTCAGCTGCTTTGTATGAAAGGAAATAATGATTTACATATAGAAAGATAACTTCTAGTTTCTCGTCAGAATAATCAAAGTGATAGTACAGTAACAGAAGACATTTATATAAAAACTGCCAAAATATTGGCTATCTTGATGTGGGAATTAGGGTAGGAGACCTGTTTTCTCCTGCCTCTCCTTCCAATTATAATATTATTTTCACTCAGTTTTGATCCCTGTCATTATCACCACCACATTAGAAGTAGTAATAAAACTAATTTGGTACATGTCCTGGTTTCAGCTGGGATAGAGTTAATTTTCGTCCTAGTAGTTGCTATAGTGCTGTGTTTTCGATTTAGTTTGAGAAGAATGTTGATAACACACTGATGTTTTTAGTTGTTGCTAAGTAGTGCTTACACTAGTCAAGGACTTTTCAGCTTCCCGTGCTCTGCCAGGTGCACAAGAAGCTGGGAGGAAGCATAGCAAGGACAGCTAACCCAACTGGCCAACGGGGTATTCCATACCATATGACATCATGGTCAGTACATAAACTGGGGGTTGGTGGAGGAGGGGGATTGCTGCTTGGGCATCGGTCGGCAGGTGGTTAGCAACTGCACTGTGCATCACTCATTGTGTATATTCCATCATTATTATTATTATTATCATCATCATCATCATCTTCATCATCATCATTATTTCCCCTTCCTTTTCTGTTCTATTAAACTGTCTTTATCTCAGTCCACGATTTTTTTTTTTTTTTTCCCCGATTCTCTCCCCCATCCCACTGCAGCGGGGGAGTGAGTGAGCGGCTGTGCGGTGTTTGGCTGCCTGTCGGGTTAAACCACAAGAGTACAAATAAAATAAGGATACGTAAGAAAATTATCATTATAATGAACTTCGTTTTATTATCAGCAACAGTAGCTAGAGATAAGAGGGAGAAAATAATTCAGAAGGGTTTTTTTTGGAAAAAAGATTAAAAGGCAGGGAGGATTCTGTAAAAAAAAAAATTTGCAGACCAGTCAAATGCATTATTTCAGTTAATGTTTCAGAATAAAACATTTTTATTTTCTGTGTGAAACAGCTTGTTAAAATCTCTTTACTTTTATTTATTTTTTTAAAGTATAATCAACACTGAAAGAAATACTTAAATGTTTGTTTGTTTGTTTCCTAAGTTATGAAAGGGCTATTGAACAGAAAAGAGAGGAGTTTTGACAAAACTTAAATAACTGTATTGTGATACTTCTAAAGATAGAAAAATTTAATAGAAGGATGGGTCCTACAGGAAAAAAAATCACAGTTTTATAAGTTTTGATTGTTAAGTGAATGGAGGCCCATTCCTGATCTTTCTATTTGCAGAAACAAGGTAAAACAATCAATAGGGGAAAAAGAAAAAAAGATAAAATATGGGGTACTAAGGGCAGCCTAGCAGACTCTTTTCATAACCTGCCACCAATCACTGGCATATATATGGTACACAGGCAAATACAGACATAAAGACATTCTGTTCACCTCCTCTTATCAGTACTGTTGTCACAGAATAACTGCTTGCCTGTTCACCTCTGCAGTAGGAATTCATGTGTATCTGAGAACGTAATGTGGTTGTCAAAGTGACAACAATCTTGTGTTTGGTGCTTCAACATCTGAACAAAGAGCTAGTGGAAAATGAAAAAGCTCTTTGGATGTTAAAGTAAAATTCCCTCTGGACTTTAAAGAATAGCAGGGGGTCAGTAAAGAAAAAACACTGGTGTGGCAAGGCTTTTGAATAAATATCACTAATATCAGACACGATCTGTTGACTTGAATTTGATATTACAGCCTACGTGCCAGCCAAATAATTTCCATTTTGAACTAAAATTAAATGAGGCACTTGCTGCAAAATAACAGTGCATACTGCAAAGTGTTTTCTTATCAGAGATACTGGTCCAAATCCTCACCAAGCATAAATTAAAATAGCTCCAATTTAGTCAGTGGAAATCTGCCAATAATACTAATATTGCTTGCCCACCATCTTCGTTTTATCATCCCCCACCCTGTCTTTAAGCAGAGGATTTTTGTTTGTTTGTTTGTTTTTATTTTCTTTTAAATCTTTTTACAGAAAAAATATCTCTCCCAACAGTACTTTAATTCTGAGAGTTGGGGTATATTCCCAGGACAGCTCTAAATTGCTTAAACAAATGTCAACTGCAAAGATGCTTAACTTGGAAGCAAGGCATCCAAGTGAAGAAAAATCTGTAAAGTAGGGAATATGGGACAGCAGTTTTCTTATTGACACAACACGAGTACACTGATGATAGCTTGTTAGAAAGAAGTCTCAATCCACCTGCTGTAGGTCTTCTGCCAACTGTGAACTGTAATGGCAGGAAGAGTCATTATAACCTTATTAGCTAAAATGATGATTGCTCTTTTGGGCCAATACAATACCGACTAACATCAGGTTTTGGCAAGTAGCACTTTGTCAGCTACTAAGCCTGGGTAGGATACTGGGAACTGGAAGGAAATGGACTTAGAATAATTTTGTTGCTGCATCTTTTGACGTTTCTCAGTAAGATATGAAAACAGTAGGCAGTTAAAGCTTCCATATTATTCATTCAATTCATTAATCACTTTCTGTCCTACAATAATGGGAAGTCTGTTTTTAAATAATGACTTCCACTTTCCTTTTTTCAAAGTGCATGTGCTTAAGTAGTTATGGAAGTGCTCTCTAGTCCTGGGCCAAATGTTTTGCTCATGTAATTTCACTGATACGGTACAAAATCTCCTTCTCATTGCAGGAGGAATGTCATCCAAGTAATTAAATACAGCACTTATGAAGGGATAGTAAAATGAAATCTGCTACATTTCCCTTAGTATTGCAGCAGGCTGTATTACCTCAATCTATTACCTTAATGGTAGGAACTACAGTGATTTTTATACATATGTTTCCGTGGTCAAAGTGAACCATAACACCCAAGACTTGCTAGTAAAGGATTTCCATCCTGCCAGAAGATCAAGCTATGAGGTGAAATGCATTGAACGTACTGATACAACATGTTCCAATGGTTTGGTTCTTTTCTGCTAGTTCTCTGCTTGGATGGCATGCAAAAATGGATGACATTAGCATACTTTGCTGCAGACATTACCATATGCATTACTACTACTTTCATTTTATCCACGTTGAGGGTTTTTTTGTGCCATGCTGCCTACAGAGAACAAAGCTATCCAAATTCTTTCCTTATTTCTCTTAATCATTTTACTATAAAGAACACTTTAGTTTGTGAATCTCCTGGAAATGTAACCCCCTCTCACTGTTATTTGAAAAGCTCTCAGCCTATAAAGGGCACTATCATAAATATGCTGATAATAGAAAGAAGAGGAAGAAATAAAAGCAGGTGCTGAAGGCTGTTATTAGAAGACCCAGCATTGCTACTTCTTCTTTGGTGAGTTTTGTCAATGAAAAATAATACATTTGCTACATGACAAATAAAGGTTTTTCTCACCTTAACCCTTCAGCTTACATTTTTATAGCCTGTATAATATTCTGATGAATTTGAAATTGAGTGGTCTGCCTTACTGCTCCAATGAAAACTATTCAGCCGTTAACACAAGCATACTAGTAGATACAGAGGAACCTAGAAGCACTTCTTAGATCATGAATTCAAGTTTGCCGTTTTCCTCCACTGCACTTGGACTCAGAATTGGGATGAAAGCCACATGCACCATTTAAGCCAGAAATGTAGTGTCTAAACCTGGCCTCTGTACTCTTAGTAGAATTACCTGAACAAAGTTAGACAACTGAATTCAACTTGCTAGTAATCTGAATTCATTGTAAGTCTCTTTTTGCAGCCCTTATTTTTTTTCAGACCTTGCTCTGCATATGGTTTCTATATTATAAGCATTCCCTTACACACAACCACTTAACTTTTCCACCTTTAGGCACATTTTATCTTCCTGCTTCCTCCCAGGCATTCATCCATCCTTTCTCTCACACTACTGTAGAAATACAGGACAGCTACCTTGCTGTTACTTACACTGTACCTTTTATTTGGATGAATGGAGATGACTCTGGTCTCTAGGGCTGTCAAACTAGAACATTTCATAAGCAGTACATTCAATCAGGGACTTTGTTTGTTTTTAATAAATTCCACCTTCTGAAGAATTTTTTTAGGCTTTGATCAACTCAGTGTTAACTCACCAGGACTTAGAGAATTCTACTCATTACACAGAACTTCAATGGACTCTAGTGGTTTGATAGACTAATTCTAAATTTCTTCTCATCCCAAAGAAATCTGTCTTATTAAAGTATATCCAAAAGGTATCACAAAAAAACGAGTTGTTATTTTGAGTGCTGAATTGATTAAGATGTACATTTTTCCCCCTAAAGAAAGCTGCAGCTGTTTCCGTGTCCTAGAATTGCACAAAATCTGTTCAATGTAGAAAAGAAAACTTCTGAGTGCCATTTTCAATTGATCCACATACAAAAATTAAATAATTGGCCTTCAGGTAGACATCTGATTCCCCTCAGAATGTTCCTGCACCTCAGTTGTTACAGCATTTCTGCATACGAGCAGATGGATAAAATACGGAGGAACAGAAGTGGGAAGTAAGGGTAAATATTTATTTCCAGTTCTGCTTAGAACATCATTGGACAGATGTTGCATGCTACAATAATGTATTTTGAAATTGTTTGGTAGCTGGGAAGCAACCAAACACTAGAAACAGTTTGGGATCTTTAAGAATTTGATCTTTCAAGCTCCTTATAAAGGGAATCAGATGTTTAGAGCACATAAAGTGACATACCGCTACCATGGACTTCCGGAGGGCGGACTTTGGCCTGTTCAGGACACTGGTCGAGAGAGTCCCTTGGGAGGYRGTCCTGAAGAGCAAAGGGGTCCAGGAAGGCTGGACGTTCTTCAAGAAGGAAGCCTTGAAGGCGCAGGAGCAGGCTGTCCCCATGTGCCGTAAGAACAACAGGCGGGGAAGATGACCGGCCTGGCTGAACCAGGAGCTCTTGCTGGGAGTCAGGAAAAAAAGGAGAGTTTACCACTTGTGGAAGAAGGGGCAGGAGACTCAAGAAGAGTACAGGGATCTCGTTAGGTCATGCAGAGAGGAAATCAGAAAGGCAAAAGCCCAGCTAGAATGCAATCTGGCCACTGTTTTTAGAGACAACAAAAAATGTTTTTACAAATACATTAACGACAAAAAGAGAGCCAAGGAGAATCTCCATCATCTATTGGATGCAGGGGGGAATGTTGTCACCAAGGACGAGGAAAAGGCTGAGGTACTTAATGCCTTCTCTGCCTCAGTCTTTAATAGTCAAACCAGTTATCCTCAGGGTACCCAGCCCCCTGAGCTGGAAGATGGGGACGGCGAGAAGGATAAACTGCCCAATAATCCAGGAGGAAGCRGTGAATGACCTGCTATGCCACCTGGACGCTCACAAGTCCATGGGGCCGGATGGGATCCACCCGAGAGTGCTGAGGGAGCTGGCGGAGGAGCTTGCCAAGCCATTCTCCATCATTTATCAGCAGTCCTGGTTAACGGGGGAGGTCCTGGACGACTGGAGGCTTGCCAATGTGATGCCCATCTACAAGAAGGGCCAGAAGGAGAACCCGGGGAACTACAGGCCTGTCAGCCTGACCTCGGTGCTGGGGAAGATTATGGAGCGGTTCATCTTGGGGGCGYTCGCAAGCCATGTGCGGGACAAACAGGGGATCAGGCCCAGCCAGCACGGGTTCATGAAAGGCAGGTCCTGCTTGACCAACCTGATCTCCTTCTATGACCAGGTGACCCACCTAGTGGATGAGGGAAAGGCTGTGGATGTGGTCTACCTGGACTTCAGTAAAGCCTTCGACACTGTCTCCCACAGCATTCTCCTAGAGAACCTGGTGGCTCATGGCCTAGACAGGTGTATTCTGCGCTGGGTAAAAAACCGGCTGGGCAGCCAGGCCCAGAGAGTTGTGGTGAATGGAGTGAAGTCCACTTGGCAGCCGGTCATGAGCAGTGTCCCCCAGGGCTCCGTTTTGGGGCCGGTCTTGTTCAATATCTTTATCAATGATCTGGAYGAGGGGATTGAGTGCWCCCTCAGTAAGTTTGCAGATGACACCAAGCTGGGCGGGAGTGTCGATCTGCTCGAGGGTAGGAAGGCTCTGCAGAGGGACCTGGACAGGCTGGATCGATGGGCTGAGGCCAACTGTATGAGACTCGACAAGGCCAAGTGCTGGGTCCTGCACTTCAGCCACAACAACCCCATGCAATGCTACAGGCTGGGGGAAGAGTGGCTAGAAAGCTGCCTGTCGGAAAAGGACCTGGGGGTGCTGGTTGACAGCCGGCTGAATATGAGCCGGCAGTGTGCCCAGGTGGCCAAGAAGGCCAATGGCATCCTGGCCTGTGTCAGAAACAGCGTGGCCAGCAGGAGTAGGGAAGTGATCATGCCCCTGTACTCGGCACTGGTGAGGCCCCACCTCGAATGCTGTGTTCAGTTTTGGGCCCCTCACTACAAGAAGGACATTGAGGTGCTGGAGTGTGTCCAGAGGAGGGCAACGAAGCTGGTGAAGGGTCTGGAGAACAAGTCTTATGAGGAGCAGCTGAGGGAACTGGGACTGTTTAGCCTGGAGAAGAGGAGGCTGAGGGGAGACCTTATCGTGCTCTACAGCTACCTGAAAGGAGGTTGCAGTGAGGTGGGTGTCGGTCTCTTCTGCCAAGCAACTAGCGATAGGACGAGAGGAAATGGCCTCAAGTTGYGCCAGGGGAGGTTTAGAYTGGAYATKAGGAARAATTTCTTTMCTGAAAGRGTGGTTAARCATTGGAACAGGCTGCCCAGGGAAGTGGTGGAGTCACCATCCCTGGAAGTATTTAAAAGACATGTAGATGAGGCGCTTAGGGACATGGTTTAGTGGGGCATGGTGGTGTTGGGTTGACGGTTGGACTTGATGATCTTGGAGGTCTTTTCCAACCTTAATGATTCTATGATTCTATGATTTTCCACTTGGCTGTAAACTCCTCCTAAATTCTTTGGTAGGTAACACTCACTAGGAAATGGAAAGCCTGTGTATGTTATGTTATCAGTAAATATATGCCCAGGAAATACACAAATCATTAGGAACCAGAAAGATTGTATGAAAAATTAAAAATTTAACTTCACAATAATATTAATCACAGATGAGGGCTAAATTTTTCAAATGATAACATACTTGTTTAGGGTCAATATTGAGTTAAGTAAGTATTAGCATTTTCAGATGGAAGTAGGATATGAATTTTGGACTCTCTCCCTGATCTGGCTATCTAGTAAGTGTTGTTATACCACGGGGCATCTAGTCATCTAGTTCTCTGAAAAACTGCAGTGGAAACTTGACTTAAGGTGAAACACCCTCAAAAGCAGCTTGGGAATGAATCTGAAATCCCTTGTTGTCTGATCTAGCAAAACCAAACCAAAACAAAAACTTCAGAAAAAGGGAAATTAGCAGGGTCCCACATTGAAGCTGAGTATTGTCCATTAAGTCATATGGAGCTTTCCATTCTGTAAGAATTATTAAGAGAGGAATCATGAACTGCACTAAATACTAAATTATTGCAAGGGATTCCCATAAGAATTACCTTAATGAAGCTGCTGCCTAATTAAATATCCACTCATGCATCTTGTCTTTTTTTCCATGTGTCTGGAACAAACTTTACTCTTGTACAAGAGACTTTTTTTCAGTTCTTACTCATTCTAATGTATCTATAAACTGGTTTTTCACCTGGTATATGTTTGCATTGAATGCACACACACAAAGCTGTTACTTCACCTACTATTTCAAGGTTTTCATTTCCCCAGTGATGGGTTATACTGACCCTTTATCTCTTGATCTGTGGTTAAGGTGTACTTTTGTTCTTGAAGAACAATATGTCTCTTAGGTTTTATGCATTGTTTGTTCTTCCTTGTTGGTTGAGAACACGTCTTTTACCAGAATACCATTTACAAAAACAGGATTCTAGCTCACAGTTTCTTCCTGGTATTAGCAAAGATTAAATATTTTACTATGTTCTTTTCCACAGAATATAAAGCAAGAGAAGTATCCTAATTAGACATATCAACAAAATGTGTTATCAGAAATTTCCTAACATAGGATACATTCAAAAATAAAACAGGAAAAATGAGGAACAAAGAGAATTCAACTTTGTTTTTTAAATGGACTGTGAAGATTAAAACTAATGCTATCGGATCTACATTTTGTGACAAAAGGAGTCCTATTGGAGGTAAATTAGCCAAAATTAAGTCTGTAATTTCATAATATTTTCTATGATTCAGTAAACTATTATGTTACCCTAGTTCTCTGATCCTGGGATTGATTATCAGGTTTATTCTGTAGTCACTAACATGAAATAAAAATCACCTGGTAAAATTTAGTGTGTATTACTAATCTGAGAATTGCCCTGCTAAAGCACATAGTTTGTATTGCTTTTTAGCAAGAGGAAGTTCCAAAACTCAGTGACCTGATATCCCCAAGATGTTTCAGGGAAGTATCATTGCATGAGATCTTTATATTATACCTTGTAAATTGAATTATGGCCAGTGTTGTAGATAAAATATTGAACTATTGGATCTTCAATACATCTATTCCTATGTTATGATGTCTCATGGATACAGAGGTACACCCATGGTTCAAAGATTAACCACATCTTTACAAAACATAAAACCTGATGTTCTTCTTAACAGCTTAATAGCTCTCTCCTATTTATATTTTAAAATAGGATTAAAATTTATTTCAATAATACTGTATTTATGCAGGACAAAGTGAATGGTAGTGGACTAACATGCAAAACAGCTATGCTATCAAAAGCTCTTTGAAAAACCTGACTTTATGAATGATTTAGCACAAAACAATTCAACCTCCAGGTCAAGCCTGATTTTCAAGCATGCTTTTTCTAAGGATATTCTCCCCCACCCCCATTAAGGCTCTAGATCCTTTTAACCAAAACCTGCCCCATCTTCTTTTACACATTGCCTATGTTTTCTAACTTTCCAGAGGTCCTCAGTTAGAATCCAGCATATGATAAGATGGTATCAACGGCATTTAGTTAAAAGGGAGAAGGAAGAGAAAACAGCTGCCATTATTAAAAAGCTAACAAAATAAAATGTAGTAATGACCAGCAACTCAGACCTCAAACCATTAAGTCCTAAAGAGATGGATAAGAGGGGTAATATTTGGAGAAAAACGTGTTGTAGGATACTGTTATCCACTAACATACTGTATACAGTCTGTGACTCTGCAATTAGGACAAGGTAAGTTGCATGCAGTGCATCTACTCAGTGATCATAACCATAAAATCCTCTGATATCGTGGTAACAACAGATTAGTTTTGTAACAGTCTATGTATCTTGCTTCTCTTGCCTTTGCCATGAAAACCCTCTTCCAAAAGATGAATCCTTAGTTATGATCATAAAAAGGCTGTATCTTGTACATAAGTACAAATGCTTTTAATTGAAATATGGTCTAATGTCTCCACCTACAGACCTGCCTCCCTGAAAAAAAGGTATTCTGTATAGTTGGGTTTTTTTCTTTTTCTTCTTCTTTGGAAAAAACACTTCTAAATTAACATAATCACATTTGTCACAAACTAAGAATAAATAATGGAACACTCACACTTAGACTTGCTTGACAGCACCTTATAAATGATGGTTTTCATTATGAACAGAAGAAACAATACAGGCCACTATCTTTTATATTGCACCTAAGAGATCAAAAAGCGTCACAAGAATTGGTAACTGTCTCCTGGCAGACCTCTTAGCAAATGAGTATGTACTGTCCACATTTCATGTATGATAAACTGAAGTATTTTAAGGGTGAATGACATTTAAAAAAGCAATAGGGAAGTGGAACACAGTGTTTTAGATCTTGACTCAGCAAGAGTTCTTGTGCTTAACTTCATGCTTGAATTACAAGTGTAAACTGAATAGCAATCCTTTTACCTGAGATGAGGTTATTGTTCCAATTCTTTTGGAAATAAAGAAAGGAAAAGACAATCCTATTTACTTCTTAGTATTTCTTACATTGCTGTTTCCTATGTTCTTGTGGTTTTGATTTCCAGCTGAATCAAACACAATCACAGTCAATGAAAGAGGTGACCTCTGTACCACAAGAAAGCCAGGGCCAGAATCATCAGTTATTAAGTAAAGATTTATTGCTTTTTTAATAAACACCTTTCACCTTCTGTATCATGAGAAAGCCTCCTACAAACAACATCTCAACTGAGTACTATCATAAAATGCTTTATAAGAAACAGGAATATAAGCATACAGAAGTGGTAACAAAATGAGTTATAATTACAGTTTAATTTTATAATTACACCTATAATACTGTCTATCCCCAGAAGGATGAACTAACATTAAATTATGCTCAAATTTTACTCTTTTTGTAAGCTTATTCTTCTTTCATGAGAATTTTTCCAGATAAGACACATCAGCTGAGGACATCAACTGAGGACATTAAAATATATGTTCTCCTAATGGTAGAACATTATATATTACTATGCTACAATAATAAAACGTAATACTACTTGAATATACTGTCAAATCAATTTCTTGCCAAACTAATGTCACTGATTTTCTGTTTATGGAATATTCACCAAACAGACATTTACATAAGTAAAAATTATTTGATCCCAGGCTTCTATTTCTACCTTCTAGCTTTTTAGCGGTAAAAAAGGATGAGCTTCCAGGATTTAGGAAGAGAGGTGACTTTGTACCTGGATCAAACTCTATAACGTTTTTTAACAGCTAACTGTAAAAGCAAAAAGAAATGCAAAATCACAGTCGGTCTGAAGAAACAGTGCAGCAGAGGCATCTACCTTTAGCTAGATTTCTGCACGGTGCCTTAAAGTTAAATCTGAGATTTGATATAAAAAGGATAGCGTATTCTCTTGTTTTGCTTTATTATGTGGGAAAACAAGAAGAGAAACAGCAAAAATCTCACTATAAACAGTGACTTTCTAGAAAGTGTATGTAGAAGTATGCTCGCACATATACATGCATACATACATACACACACACGTGCAGAATAAAGCTATTTTACCTTTGAGAACAGAAATAATTATCTGTAATATATTGAGAATTTTTATAAAGATAAAGGTTTCTTAAAGTAGCCTCCCTCTGGAGAATTAATGTTATCCCACGCAACCTCCCAATTTGCCAGTAGAAACGGTGCCACTGTTGGTAAAAGAAACTGGGTCCGCAAAATAGCGAAATACTAATGGCATTCTGGGTTAATTGACATGGCAACCACATAATCAATGTGAAAGTGCTTATCTTTTTTCTGACAAGATTTGTGGTTGGCTGAGTGCTTTGATTCCTTCTTTCTGATCTGACTCTGTATCAGTGGAATTGTTTGGCATGATGAGGTTTTTGTTTGGTTTTTTTTTAATAAAAAATGGTATTAAAATTCTACCCTGATCTTCTTCACAGTGATACGAGCTTTGACAAAGCAAGATATTGAAACATGAGGTAACATCTATTATGAAGATTACATTCATGAAAGCTCCCAGGTGCCAGCTCCACAGCTCGTATTCCAGAAATGAGGCATGGCACAAACTAATGCTGCAAATGTAGACAACATTCCTCCCCCATGTTTCACCAGAGATCCAAGTCAAGGGCCTTCGGAGTTCGATATGTCAGTATTTGATCACTTAGCCAAGAAAGGAATCAGTCGTGTTACTTTTCCCCCTTTACACTTGCCTTCCTACTCCCCAGGAGTGGGGGTGGCCACTTGCTTCTCTTTTCCCATAAGCTCAATAATCTTCAAATGTTCTTGGCTTAAACTCTTGCTAAATTTATTTCAGTCAAATCTGCAATTGACATAAAAACTGTAACATAAAAAGTATAGCTTCAAATCATATGACCCCTGGATGAAAAGCCCTGGAAATAAATTGTAGGGAGTAGAGCTAATTCAGTTTTAGGTTATCTGCTAAATATCCCATTTTTTCCATCCAGTTGAATAAAATGATGCCCTGAATATCACTTTTACCGGGTTGTTTCAGTCACTCACAGGCACAGTTTCCAATTTTATATATAAATTGGATAATAACTTCAAAATAAGAAAGAGAGCAACAGGAAAAATGAGATCTCCTTAAAGCCAATCATGATATAAAAACAACTGTTGGATACTTTCAGTCCCCAGCTAAATGGGTAAATAAAAACACTTTTTGGTCAAACATAAAACCAACATTAAGCCAGTAATTTAAGAGAGAAATTAGAGAAAATGACATCTGGAATTTTCATTATCTTACTACTTTTGGCCAACACTCGAGGCATCCTTGGAAATGGTAGCTTTTTTAAAAAAATTTTCCTTGGTTTCTTTCCTTTTATTGCTTGGAAGCTACGAAGAACRTCAGGTTTGAAAAAAATGTATTCTTACTGAGATCAACCGTCAGATTTATTCCATAATGTCACAGACCTATTTAGGGTTAACAGGAATCAGGCGAGTTATTTTATGCACATCTCAAAAGCTTTAATTGCATCATTTATCATTCAAAAGCTGAAGCTGGCAGGAAAGTATCGACATTAAGAGAAYATGCAGCTTCCCATAGGGATCTTATTATCCAACATCATGGAACACCTGCCACACAGTGGTCACTGTCACCACAAGCATCTCTGAGCAACACAATAACAAGTTTGCTAGGGGCAGAGAGTGAAATTTCCTTGTATTGTGTGCAGATTTGTTGTAGAGCACAAGTGCTACACTAAACTTTTATGAAATCTTGCCAGAAGAAAAGCTATTATGAATCATAAAGGTTTTAGACTATACTGAGGCCTCAAATCATAGTTATTAGTTTAAGTAAGCATGCTTTTAAAGGAATATATTAAAGGGAACAAGAGAAATAGAAAAAGAAAAAAAAAGCAGTGGTATTCCACATACACTGTAAATAAGCTGAAGCTTGCTAACCATCAGGTAGTAATGTAGTATCGTCCTGTTGCTTTGGTAGTTTTTATAACCTCAGATTCTAGCAAGGGGAGGCAGTGAGGAATGTGGGTCATAAGCAATTTGTACAGAAGTTTACAGAATCTATAATGAAGCTCAATCCCACAAACATTGTGTTGGTCAGATGAATGGCTTTGCTGGAGTAATTGGGCTTACACTTTAGAGATATCAGATTCTTTATAGCCCTGGTGAATATGAAACTCAGCAGCATAAACCAACACAAATCATACAAAAGGAAAAGAAAAAAAAAAATCATGGTCATGGTAAAATTCTCTCTCTTGATTACTGTCTTCCCCTTCTCTTTTTGTGCATATGACATATTTTAATATATGAAAAAGGTGTTAAAAAAAGCACTGAGGTCATTTTTACTTTTTAACTGGTATTGATAGCAGCAATGGAGTCAACAGTTATCATCCGCTGCAAAAATCACAAAACAAATTTTTCAAGCCAATTGTTTAAATTATTCTCTCTTCTCTTTAATAAAATGCTGTAATATTTTCCACCTCCCCACTCAGTTGGCTTTTTTCCCAAACTGAAGAGTCCTTGCCTACTTAATGATATGATGACACTAGCAGGTAGTACACTGGGAACAGATGTGAAGAGCAAAATAGTTGATGCCAAGAGCCTGACATCCTCTGTGTTTAGCAATGTTTTACTTTGGACTAATGCTAGACTGTTTGCACAAACTGAGAACTCAAAGATTAGTGGAAATCTTCCAGTTAACTTTATCTGAAGGAAATCCAGCTTGCGATCTCCCAGACYGCTCAGCAACTGAAGAAGTGAATGGCAAATGGAAACAATCTGAAGATTCACTTCCACAGCACACTCCCAATCCAAGCTACAGTGACAATGTAGTTGGCACCCTGCGTTGTCCTTTCTATGGAAGGTATGTCATGCTTTTGATCATTCTTGATGCTCCTTTCAAATGTTTTTCAGTGGTACTATATCCTTTTTGATATCAGACAGACCAGAACCTCACAAAATATTCAAAGACACTGGCAAAACACTGCAGTGGCACACTGATATTTCTGAGTCAGCTCCCTGTCCCTTTTCTAATAATTTGTGCCATTCGTTTTTTTTGCTGACTACTACTGAGTGTTGTCTTTGAAATTGTATTCAAACTTTCTGAGTAACCCCCATGCTCAGTGGGCTAGGGTAATGAATCCTAAATTATTGTAAACTTATGTTCCTAACTTCAGAGAAAATTAATTTATAAATATTTATATGCAGGAGAGATGTTAGACTCATTTTATCTCCATTGTTAGCTGATCTTGAAAACAAAACAAAAATAAATAAAACCAAACTTAACCCTACCCAAATGATTTCAGTGACATTCATTTCAGGTGATCTACACCTATAGGAATTTGTAAATGAATGCTATAACTAAATGACCACAAATCCATTTTGAATACTAAAAAAGTTCTTAGATGTACATTCCTATAACCAGTTAGAATTCTTTTCAAACACTGAAAAAATTCTTTAATTCAAATCTTTTGTAAAATACGTGAGTCTTTCAAATGCAGCAACAGAAACGTATCAATCTCCTTCAACAATATCAACTCTATCCTAAAACAGTATCCCTGTTTAGTAACAGAAATTACTATCTCCAAGCAGTTAGCATGTTTCCTTCGATATCAAATTTCTATTTTTATTTTAACAAAGAAATCCAGTTTACATTTTAACACCTATGCTGTACCACAAGTTTTGCGACTTAAAATCAGCTATCAGCAACATCAGCTTCCAGACCCAGTGAGCACTTCTGCAGTCCCAAGACCTCAGAGAACTGCAGAGTTCACACGGTTCAGTGAAATTTGCTGTAGGACTTGAAGTCTCTGGGAATATTGCTCCATTTGAGAGAACAAAAATTAAGGACATTCAAGCAAAACATAAATAGGAGCCCAGCTGCTTTGGTTTATGCTTTGGCTTATGCTTTCTTACAAGAGAAAGTGATGGTTATGTAATTTTTTTCTACTCATCGTAACAACTATATCCTTAACATACTATTCTGGGTTCCATTTGTGTGTCAGCCTCAGTAGCTGCAACACCACACCTAAGAAGGCACTATTACTTATTTCAGCATTATAGTTCTGCATGAAAAACAAAGATGGAATGAAACTAAATCTCTCCTAAGATAAAAGAAAAGCTAGGGAAAATACAACCCAGGCCACGATCTTAATGTTCGTGCAAACAAAGAATGTCCATGGCAAAATGATGACATATTGTCCAGAAGCTACGCATCAGCTCCCTCTTCTTTCCATGCATGTATGTCTCTCGTATGAGTATCTTCTCAGCAAATACTGCAAGCTCTTTCAGTGTGGTGTCTGGTATTCTGACTCCACAAATCATCCAGTAAAGGGTGTCCACTGAGGCACTTTAGTTTATGGATAGTATGGTACACAAGCAGATCCGATTTAGGAATATGGAGAGCTTTACTTTTGTTCAGTGCCCACCAACTAATTGTCTTTCAAATTATTAGAAAATCATGGAGTCGATGATTTTAATGTTATTTAAAACTGATGTGTGAGAGCTCTGAGCAGGAAAAAAGAAAAAAAAACAAACCAAAAGCCTGACTGTCAATGTCCTCCTTTTTTTTTTATTTTGCTTTTCTTTTCAGAGTTCTTTAACCAGCTTGCATAGAGAGTGAGCTCAGAGAAATGGAAAATATGAAAAGTGTCAAAGGAAAAGAAAGCGGTTAAAGTCAAGTATTATGTTAGATCTAGAAAGTTTTAAATCTAAATAAAATAACTCCCATGAGATACTTTCATTATTAAAAAATATTCTCATAAATTTCAAAGGTATCTTTTCCTTAGCTTATTTTTAACAGTATCCATTTTTTCTGAATGACAAAACAGTGGTCAATCTATAATACTCAGGACTTGACACAGCATTGGTAGGTGAATAAAAATCTATAGCATCTGCAATAAAGACATTTTGTTTGTCCAGTACCAGCTAAAGAGAGCAGGAGTCTCTACTGATAGCAGTGAGCTTTGGTATGGTTTGTGAAGATGATCAGTTTACAATAGAAAAATATAAATCGTGCTTCTACGCATATTACTGATAGCATCATCTAAACCTTTAAAATAAATAAATAAAAGACCGGAGCTTCTGACTCCAGGAATTATTTGCATATGTTACAATTACTTCCAGCCTGAGTATTCTGAAGTATATTGTTCACCAGCTTCCATGCAGTTATTAATTATGCACCATGAACATTTAGTTGTCTAGATGTTTTGTAAATACTTATTTGTAGAGTGCTTGAAAGTCTGCAGCACAGAAAATGGAAATTGAAAACACTTGCAAGTTTACACTTAATAGTCCCATGGTTCTTCAAAGCATAACATTTTAAAAATGCTGAGTTACTAAAAAAAAATAAAAGAGGTGTTTAATCCAATTATTGTTACTGAGATTACAGAATGTGCCTCTTTCCCTTCCACGTGATTTAGCACACAGAGAAAAGAATTGCACAGAGAATGAAAAAAATGACAGCACAGTGGTTCTGAAGATTATTTGATCAATTCAATTCCTGTGTTTGTAAAAGTCACTGAGCTCAAGACTCTCAAAAGCCTTCTGCAGAAAAGAGCTGGAATAACTTTTTTTAATTACGGAGCTGGTGACAGAGTCACACATTACTCAGTAATCCTACAAATCCTTATGACAGTGTGTAACACATATCCTTAAAACTCTTTATCATAAACTAGATACACTTTTTTATTTCGAGAAAATTTGAATGCATGCTAATTTAATTCTATTCAGGTTGTCCAGTATACAGATCTACCTTACTGAATAAAATACAGGCGCCTCCAACTGCATAGAAGTACCAGATTTTTGAAGTAATGCTTTTTGTGTGGCATTTTTATTGCTGAAACTGCAGCTCCAGTGGATTAAAATATGAACGTTGATTACCTTAGGCTGCTTTCCAGTGATTTTTACACATCCAGATTTGCAAATCTGTATTTAAACATACACAAAATAATTCATCAACTTTGCAAAAGAATTTTTTTTTTTTTTTTTGGTCCATATGGACACCATTGTGTAATATGCTAACAGGACAGAATGGTTTTCTAGTACTTTTAATTTTGTGTCTTTACATAAGCAATGAATTAGTTTGTTACACCCATACAAGTAGTGACACTATCTTTGACACTTTGAGTCTTTTCCTTGATCCTTTTTATGATTTCTAAGTCTCTCACAGCTCTTCAAATGGATTCAACATCATCAGGCTTTCCTAAGATAAAAACTGGGGGAATAACAGTACTTCCCTTGGACGGGGTAAAAACTAGGACTCCCTATACTTGTAACAGAAGCAGAAAAATTGCATCGGGATATCAATACACTCCAAGACAAATCCTTACATTTCTGCATAATACTGAGCAGTACTATGTGGACGCACCAGCTTACCTGCAAAGGTATCTCTACAGTGGCTTTATGCTTCTTTGTATATAGTTAGAATAATTTTGCATTGCCAGTAGGACTCAAAGCATGAGGCATACATAAATGAAGGTCTATAAATGGGAGATATGTCCAGCCTCACAAAATTCAGGGACCACTTTCATCTGGAAGCTTTTGATGATAGCCTAACATTTCATCTGGTCTTCTAAAAGAATGACTAGAAGTAGGTAGTGAAGTTGTATTCTACTCTACTCCCTTTTCCATTCAGATATACAATGGGATATGCCAGTAAATTCCCCAGACAAAACATACTGTGTGAGTCTGATCTAGGCTTTTGGTTTGGTAGCACATCTCCTTCTTCATCTAAATTTTCTCTAATTCAGAAGTTACAGTATTTGAGGAAAAAGCAAAACTTTACTTGAAAATAAGAACAGTTTTGTATTTTTTTTACAGAAGAATGGAGTACCCTAGGTGTCCAAAGGCTCTAATGACCTTTGCCTTCTACCACTCAGTTCAATGGCACATAAAATTAAGCTTCATTAAAAAAATATAATTAAAAAAAAAAAAAAATCCTTTAAAAACAAGCTACCAAGAGGTGTTTGTTATTGTGACTATGTACTCCTATGGCTACATATCCTGTGTCCTTCCTGATTTATTTTTGATGCTTATTCTTGATTAAGGCCATCATTTATCTTTCTGTTTAGGAAAAAAGTGGGTAATCACTCTAATTTTCAAGCATCTTTGATATCAAGATGTTGTTTTGAAGGTAAGCAGTGGGGCTTTTTATTCATGTGTTGATTACAAAGCACCCATCTTACAGGTCATTTCTAAACTAATCCACTGCCTGAAGCTCATTCTAAGAGAAAATTGCCTTCTTAACAAAAATCTCTTCTAGTTACAAATACTAAGGCTGATATCCCTTAGTAGTACTGCTTAACAGCCCAGAAGAAAAATAGTAATTTCTTAAATAGGCAAGCAGTACTATGAAAGCATCCAGTACATTTATACTATATCCTTAATGGAAGGAGAGAAGGAAACAAGAAGGAAAACTCCAGAGTGATATGGGCCTCCATCGACCGCCACAGACTTATAGACCACTATGTTTACAATACATATATACATATTCTATTTAATTCAAATTAAATAAATGCATATCACTCAGGTATCTGGAGAATCTCAGTTTTTAAAGATAAAAGTATAATATTGTTTTCAGGAACAAAATACAGGCAATAATGACTTCATTGAAGCTGGCACCCGTATAAATTCCAGTCTTCTGAGCATGAAATCAGGCTTCTTGCAAAATCTTTCATCTTTTCTTTTAGAAAGTATGCTACCAATATATTTCAGTGTAAATAAAAATACATAAACAAGTGTGTGCTCAGGTGGACTGAAAAGACAGAATGTATATTCCACTGTAAATGCTCTTGGTGAATTACTAGAATAATTAAATCAGTCTTTATTCTTGAGTCTTCTTAATAAGGTAAAAAAATTCTTTCTAAGCTGGAGAAACAAACAGCCAATTAGTGATCAAACACTTGTTTTCAGATTTAAAGCAAATCTCTCTTTAATAGAATCTTTTCTCACCATACTTTGATAAAAACACATATCAAAAGTCCCATCCCACTTTAGACACCATGAAACAGAATATGAAATGATATCTGTGTGCAAACTATCATATTTTTCTGGTTCATTTTCAAGATCTGTGGTATTTACATATGACCTTTCCATTTTTATTAACAGTTTATTGGATTTTTGCATTCCAGCCAGCAGAAGAGAAAGGTAATTTACACAGAGATTTGACAGTTATACACACAGCTATAAACTTCAGTCCATTAACTTATTTCCCATGTAACCTTTACCTGATTCTACCCAAACACCCAAATAAGCAGTATATCTTGTTTTCCTTTATGTTAAAAAGCCCTCATCATAAGTCCCTGCTTATAGAACATTAAGTGAAAGGAAAAGCTCTGCACAAGCTTTTATCACAGCTTTCTCTGGCTCTTAGTACATATAGATCTCAATTTAAGTGATATAATTCAAGATCAAGTTGTTTATATGTGTCTTGCCTCAGCACAACATGGCAAAAGTTTTATTCTTTTTTAAAATACAAGTGGTTACACTGATCGAGCTATTACATGGATATTTAATGTGCCACATGTAATCAAATAGATGTATATTTTTGCATATGAACATTGTCAGATGTTATGTAAACACAGGTATACACAATATGCAGACAGGAAGGGCAGMAGGGAAATTCTAGCGTAGTCGCTCCGCATGTGCCAAGACTTTCTGCACGACTTTCTGACTTCATCTCCACAACATGGATGTCTTTCAGCAAAGCATTCCCGTAGTTAAGTTCTCTCTGATGCAGGATGAGATCTTGTGAAAGAAATCCATTGCTTTCATTTTTCCTATTTGTATGAAGTTTCCTCACAATGTACTTAAAAATTTCAGGATGGCAGCTCTCACAAAAGTGCTTCTTTCAGAAAGCGAAAAGTTTTCTTAGCATTTTACAGCTCCAAAATAAAATAATAAAAAAAAGGACATAATTCTTAATAGACTTCAGTAGGTAGGATTCTTCCCTAATTTTCTTACATCAAAATTTTTCCCTTAGCAATTGTAAATTAATATCTTATAATGATAAGTTGGATCATGAAGATAATTTTGTCTGACTCCTGGATAGCAAACTCTAGATACATACCCAATAATTTGGGATGGCCATAATTACCAGTTTAAACTGTGGTTGGTGTTTCCTTTAAATAAAAAACCCAATTCAATTACAAAGACACCAAGACATCAAGAATACTCTATTTCCCAAGACAAAATGTAAATCATGTTTTGCTTTTAGCGTAATTAGTGTCAATTTCTAACCTCCATAGTCACTTCAGTCCTCAGTCAAAAATCAAAATATCTCTTCTCCTGGAAATAGTTTTAAAATATAACTAACCTACTCTTTCCTGAGTAAGCTAAACAGGCAGAGTTTTTAAACAAAACAGGACAGAAAAATATTACTGGCATTAGATCAGAAATCACTCATAAGTAATTTCTGTATTCTTTACAGTTTTTGCAACCTGTTTTTCTGTAGAAAAAGAGAAGCCCGATTCAGTGCCGATTCTGCAGACAGTTAGCTAAGGAAAGAGATGCAGCAGGGCAGGATTCAATTCCTGGATTTGCTATCACTTTCACTTTTTCACTTATTTTTGCTAGCAATTCATTCAGAATTAGTTTTTCATTGATAATATGAAGCCAGTGGTTTCGTCCTGTTCTTTGCCCTTAATTTTTTCTTACCATTTTGTTTCAAAGGTGAAATTTTACAGTGCTTAATGAAAGCACTCCAATCTTGATCAGATACAAATAATTTTATGATAATTTTTAAAAGAATCACTACAGACATGCTGCTGAGCAGACATCCATTTTTTTGGCTGCTTAGCTCTTGAATTCCAGGGAATGAATTTGCTGATAGATTATTAGAGAGAATTAAATTTTAATACATTTAAAAATAAATTTTAATTTAATAAAATAGCTGATTTAGAGGGTAAAGAATATGTTTGTTGTTTTAGTCTACTTTATATTCATCCAGTGAGGAAACACATATGTTAGACAGTGTTATCATCAGGAGGAAAAAAAAAAAAAAAAAAAGAAGATATTTCTAAAACACAGCAATAAGTTTGAAAGGGAAGAATACAAAGTGATATATTCTATTGCCTTTGCCTATTTCATCAGTAAAAGATTCATCTTTTATAAACACAGGGAGTCTTCCAAAGGCGACTGAGATTCAAATCTTTTAATGATCAAGTGGAACAGTATATGTACTTCCTTCTTGATTTAGTAAATAAAGGTGACAAATAACAGTTCTTTAATCCTTAGAGAGTATGCTGGGTATAAGAGGGACAGAGTGGAGGCTGAACAAATGTCCTGATTCAATGTGAAACTTTAAAGGGAATTCACTCTTCTGCAAATGTCCATTATCCAGAGAGTGTAAAATGAAATGACAGATACCTATAGAGATTAGACAACTCCAACTATTCAGCTCGTCCTTTATGGTAACGCACATTGGGTTCACTATCCTCATTAAGTTAAAGTAGCAAAGTCAAAGAGTGCATACAAGGAATGGACATGATTCATTAAAATAATATGTAGCAGTAGTGACTAGTTTTAGCAGAATAGTAATTGTAAGCAAGCATTACCAGGCCTCTTTTCAAGTGACATAATCTAGCACTGTATGGAGAAGAGAATTACAGTCAGGACTAAAAGGAAATTTTGAGTAATCATTTTTAGATGATGTGCATTTTTTTGCTATTAAAGAAAATATTTACACACTTTGGTCTACCCTGCTATTGTTGCCAGGATTCTGTGAAGGCACAGAATGAATAGAATGGCTCATACGTTATGCTTTATCAAAACCTCAATAAATAAGCTTTGTCTTTGGCATAACTATGCCAAATTCATCCTTGATAAAGAAAAATGAAGAATAAGAAAAATCAACTTCTTTTAGAGGAAAGCTCCTGGAAAGGATACTTGATTTCTGGGCAGTTCTAGAGCTAGGAAGTGAGATAAATATTCCAAGGAGTGAATTAAATTGTAGCCAAGGAGAAGTCAAGATTCAGAATACTGTGTACTTTAAACCATAAGTCCCTAAATTAGGTGGAGGGGGAGACTGTCTCATCATTATAGGCATCTAAAAATTAAGCTTCTGGATTACGATACTTAGGTTGCACTTGTCATCAGTTGAGAGACAACACCTTATAAAGATAATTCTTCTGAATACATAAGAATGCCTCTAAAACATAGTAAATGAATCATGTATTTATTCTCTCTCTCTGTGACTAGCTGTGACTAGCAAGATAAATGTAACTAGCTTATTTTATATGCTTAATTTTTAGACGGTTAAAATCAGTAGAATGTAATCAGAGTCCTGAGCAGTCTGCTAAATGAGATAACATATTAGTGAAGAAGCAGTGACTGATGCCTGGTAAATCAAGATAAATAAAAATACAGCTGAAGTTGTTAAACAGAAACACTCCAAACCAAAAATAAATTAACTTTTTGAGCCACAAGGTAATGTAAATTGCTACCGTAAACTTACTGTAAAATATTATTTATTGGGAAAGAGAATGATAATTACATTAAACATAAAATGTACAAGAAAACATTGTACTTGAATGTAAGACTTCAAAGAAGTGGATACTCATGCTAGCCTGAAATAACCTGATATAGCACCACAGCAGAACGTATTGCCAGCAGAGACACTAACCCAAGCCCCAGAAACGCTTCAGCCATGCCAGCTACTCTGTTTCTCTTGACAGCTTATGAAGACCATTGGACATTTCTGTAAAGCACCAGATTGAACAAGAGAGACTTACATGGAAGTTCACACACAAGTTGTCCAACTGCAGTTGTAAGTGCATTGCTGGGGTACTCATGTGCTCTCCTGCTGTATTTAATACTGCTCAGTCACTCTGGCATGCTGCTCACGCAGAATATTTTCAGATCAATGAAAAATGGGTGGGATCTCTAACGTGTTAAAAAGGGTCTCACTCTTGCTCTCAAAGGACTGTGCCAATCTTACATCTTTTTTTTCAATATACTTCTGTTTATTTCTGAAATGGTTTCTATTAATGTATGTACTTTCCGGTGAAAAAATCAGAATAAGCATGAAATCTGATTTATTCTCCCCTATAAAACACCAGTTCCTGGAACGGCATGCACATTTATGTTCACCTATGATAAAGTGTACTAGATAGCCCCACAATTAACCTTTTACTCTATTGCAGCTATTATATTGCTAGAAGAGGCAAGAGGATCAGATAAATCAGAATGTATGTCTAATGCACTGCAGAACCAACTGTTCTGGAGAGAAGCACGATGGATTAACCGTGGTAATGCAGCTGCTGAAAACCAAGCTAAGATGGCCATAGTTCCTCCCTCAAATATGAAGAAACTAATTTCTATCTTACAAGACGAATACCAGAAAAATGATTGAGCCACTTGAAGCCTGTATCACCACCTCTCAAAAATACAAAAAAAAATCTATTTTATTTGTAATATCAGCTAATATTTTAATCAGCAGCATTTTGAAGCCTCAAAATATCTGTTTATTTATTAATTTCATATCCATTTCTTAAAGGCCTTTACATACCATAACTTAAAGAGTTAGAAGCTTTTGCTAGGAAACCCTCTCAGCAATGATAATCTTGAAGTTTTCCTCTGCATCTTTCTCTGCATCTTTCAGCCCTGGTGGGCTGAAATGGGGTCCTGGGCCATGGCTGGGGGGGAACAGTCTCGGGGGGGCACGAACAGTCAGGCCTGTGTGGGCATGTGGGGCTCTGACAGCTACATTTAACAAACAAGCTCTAATGGCTAGAAATTGTTATTATTTGCCCAATAAAATTAACAGATATCCAGAATGAGCTACTGTCTGCTGTTCTAAAATGCTTGGACAATCCAAATTTGGAGTTGTAAACAACAAGGCTTAATAAGACCATGCCAGAAGAAATCAGCTAAAATTACTACGTAGAGATACCAGCTTTTCTGTAGAGCATGGAGTGTTAGGCATTTGAATTGCTTGTACAAAAGCAAAATTACGTTGGGAAACTGTCCAAGCTTTGCTAAATCATTAGTGCTTACTACTGCTTTGCTCTCAACAGTTACATAAAAGAGTTCCCATCTTGCGACATATGTCACATTTGCTGGGGAAAATAATACCCTTTCACCTATGGTCACCTTCCAAATACATTAATTTCTTTTTCTTCTTAATTCATTATTCTTATTTACAAAAACTCAGTTGTTCAGCTGCTCACTTTGTGTAAGTACTTCTCTACTTGCATGACTCTTCCTACCTAAAACCTCACTTTAAAATCATGCCTTTGTTTTCCAAAGGAATGACTCTGGAAATGTGACAGCAAATGGCTTCTTCTCTTTCAGTCTCTGCTATGACCAAGAGTTATGGGGAGAGTCCAAAACTTAACGCATATCTGGGGCTGGGCTCTCATGGGTAGAAAGTGAGGATTAAGTAAACAGAAGTAACCTGACCTACACTCAAAGTAGCAATTTTTTTCCCCTCATTTCCACTCTTTTCAGCATTCCTTAAAAACTGAAGAGCCATTTCTTAGTCTTTACTATATACCTAGGGATTTTTGTAGGAAAAACAGAGCAAAAAAATAAATCCCCAAATGAGTTGAACGAAGGAAAAACTTACATAGAAGTGGCTAGCTTTAGACATTGTTATCAATCTCCATTAAAAATCCAAACCAAAACAAAAAACCCTAAAAATATTCTGTTATCAGTTATACCTGTACTGTTACATACATGACCATTCCAATTTCCATGGAAATTGTTGGAAGAATGAAAAGATATTTTGTCTACAACAAAATATACAGAAAATTTCGGGAGATGAGGAAGGGGAAATAAAACAAAAAAGCTTGGTTTATAATTTGAGAGAGAGCTATGTCTCCCTATGCAGAAGTTGACCACTGCTCCCAGTCTTGGGGAAAAAAATGTGTTGGTTGGCTACTGTTTTCTGGCAGACTTCATAAACTAAACAGAGGAACCGTGCATTCTTTGCAGTCTTAAAGGATGACCTTGTGTATACACATGCACACACAGACACATATACATATACTCTGTACACGCACTCAAGAATTGATGGAAAATTCCATAAAATCTATACTCAGTCAAATGCATAGGAAATATTTTTTATATACCTCTTACATATACAGTAGAATAGGAAAAAATGTTCTTTCTTGAGAATCCAAATAGAAGTAGGTTGTTCATTAAACAAACAAAAGTGTAAAAAGAATCCAGTTGCCAGCCTATTCTTAATTGTTCATTATTATAACTATGAATGAGGGTACTGGTTTCAGAATTTAAGATGTAGGCAAGATAGGCAAAGGCAAACACAACTGGAAGCACCATAATGACCCCTGCTACTGCCCTAAAGGTTTGGAGACCGTACTTTCCCTCCTTAGCTGCAAGTAGGTGTTACCACTCATTTCTAAAAAAGACACCTATCCCCTTTATTTAATAAGGTATATGAAGAGAATCACAAAATGGAGTATCGCTGCAATAAGAGAAGGCACAGTAAGAAAAGGGAAAGGGTGTGGACAATGGGGAAGTCTGGTGATGTTAGGAAAACCAACTGTACACACTAGGACCTATCAAAATAGGGCCTCAAGAAATCCCCATTAAAAAAAATACACAAACAACAAGTTAGGTTGTTGCAGGAGTGAAAATTAACTTTTGCAGTAATGTATGAATATTCATTCAGGCTTTGCAACCTTCAGGGAAGTTGCAGACTGATCTTCATCTAACTTTACACTTAAGCTTAAACAGAAGCTTTGAACATTGGGTTTGCCTTGTATTTTTGTATTTGATATTTTTGTATTTTGATATTAATGAATAAATCTCTGCTACCTATGATGAGCTTAAAACAGAGTCCACTAATATTAACTAACCATCTTACTTTATTAACTAGTAAAGCCTGTCTCAGACAGCAGTTATCAAGTAAACACAGAAAAGTAAAAATGATCACCAGAGGGAAGTGAATATGTTGGATGTGAGTTGAAAGAAATTTCACACACATTCATGGCAAGATGTCTGCTTCACAAAGCAAACACCACCACTAGAATGATTGACTGCCTTGGGAAAGCACAAAACGGTACACGATGGAAAGGGGAAAATAACATTGACAACTGCCATCAGAATTAATGCAGGAAAGATAATGCGGAGCAAGAAACAAAGAAATAGACTCTGTCCCAAATATCATATGCTGATACTCTGAGAAGAATTTAGATAAATATTGACTTCAAAACAGCAGAGGCTTGCTAGTATATTTTTCTAAACTAAGCATCCTTAAAAAAAGTGGAAAAAAGCAGTTAAAAGCTTAAAATACCAGCTAAATTAAAAATAAAGCTACTGACTACAAGACAACTGCTGAGTAATATTTATCAAATCCCAGGTAGCTCTCTACAAGGACCAGTAAATGGAGATGATTCCATAAATGCTCTGCAAAATGGAAAATAGTCTTGAGACTGATACTACTTCAAAGCCTCATTTCATTCTATGTGTGTTCAAGATGTCTTTTTTCTGCACTGTATGAATGAGCCAGATGATTGCCAAAATAAACAGCTGTCTTAAAAGCACCAAACAAAATACATGTAGCTGCTTCTGAAATCCAGTATGGATTATAAAGAAAATTTAAAATATAAATAATCAAAGGATCAAGCATTAAGGAAGATGGGCAAAACTAACACATACGGCTTGTTAAGCAGCATATGGAAAAGGACTTTGGGATTAATGATTAAGTAAAATGAGTATAGCTGCCTTATGATGGATAAATTATGTCTAAGCCACGCCAACTCAGAGAGGACAGGGAATTCAGGACTAATAAACAGTGAGGGAATAAAACAAGGCAGGAAAGATTTAGGCTGCGTGAGTTCTCTGGAGGAGCTGGAATCTATTAAAAGCTATAGAATTTACCCTAAAAAGGCTGAGAGTGCAAAAAGAAGCACATAATTTTCTGTAGATTTTCTACTGTAGTACAGTAAGTAAAATTTTTGCTGTTATTAGTAAAAGGCCAGAGATGTTGGACTGACATGACAATACAGGATCCCTGGGCTTGCCTTGGCTTGAGCTGTTTTCAGCTTGTTTGAGCAATGGGCTGGTGGCCAAGTGACCACTGTCTCACCAGCTTCTGCTGCAGCTCTGTGAATGACAACCATGGTCAAGTCTGACCAACAGAGGAGGTCATGGCACAACAAGCAATTGCCCTTGCTGTCATCTGAGGTTGCGGGAGGCTCTTGTGCAACTTTCCAGACCTGAGCTGGACAACAAAGAGAGGAAGCAGATTGTGACAGAAAAACATAAATATCCCCAAGAAGACCCCAAGACTGAGGGGGAAGAAACCTGTACTATGAAGATCATGAGCCTCCCGGTGAGGACCTCCGGAGTGATTGTGACAACTTGTTGCAATGCCACCCCCACCCCCACCCCACCCCSCCCCTTTCTGCTTGAGGAAGACTGAATCTGTCAACCTTGGGATCCAGAAGGACAATGAGAAGGTGTGCATAACACCAGAGAAAAGGGGTAGATGCTAAAAAAAGGAGGGAGAGTGGCTGGGTTTTCTTTTTATTAATAATAACTGTGCTATTAATGGTTTTTTTCTGCATTAATTAAACAAATTAGACTATTAGACTGCTAAAAAATCCATTGGACTAATACCAAATTCTTAGCTTCATATATATAGTGTGTTCTTTTGCCCATAACAAGATTTTAACTGTAATGTTATTTTCAATGTCAGAAAGCTCCAAAAGGTCAGAAAGTGGAATGGGTTTGACAGAGAGATGCCTGAGTGTTGTGAGCAGCACAAACATATCTAGTGCTAACACTGATTAAAACTGCTGATGGTGGCTCAGGAAAAGGGAGAGATTTCACAACTGCAAGGTGCTACCAAAAAAGAGGGGGTTTCTTAGGTTGTACAAAATACTAAGCAGCAAAAACCATTCCTTTCAGGCGGGTTCTAAGTATTTAAAGCTCCTGATGGAGCTGCCACCAAAAAAAAGAGGAACACCAGAAACAAGAAACTTCAAATTGATTATCGTGACAATGACATTTGTGTTGGGTGAAGAAGCAGGGAAGGAGGTAAAGAAGAGGTGTCAGGACAGACAGTCTGATAAAAACTTCTAGAAGGCATTACTCAATATAGTATAAAATAGGTAATTAGCTGATGAGCTGAAATTAAATAAGGGAAGATTTAGACTAAACTTCAGGATGGAGTATTGTTGAAGTATTATAACTGAATATTTGCAGAATAAGAATCTAATTTTTTTTTTTCTGCCACATTCTGCCATATCCTGCTTTAATCTTGATTCTTTGATCTTGTAGTCAATATTTTTTGTCAATATGCTTTTTCTTATAGATCTCTAAAATAGCTAACTAAAACTGCAGTAATGAGAAATCAAATTAAAAACAGCAGCTCTATTCTTAAACACTTTACAGTCCTTCAGAAGAGATTGCTTGTTAAAACAGCTAACCCCCTTACAAAACTAACATCCACTTGTGTAATATCAGCAATTGCTTTTTACTGGATTTGTTTCTACAGCTTCCATTTCATTTCACTGAGGACAAACTTTGGTGATTTTATGTGATTTTAATTAGATATATGCCTAAAGATTTTGGAACTGGGTCTTTAAATTTCACTTCTCAGATGTTTGGGTTTTATTCTACAAAAGAAGATTAGTTACCAGTGGAAATAATCTTCAAAGGATTTAATTCTTTCAGTCTTGTGTTCCTACTTCTTTTTTCTTTCTTAATGTGTAATTGAATAGAGAACAGTTAATTAATTCCTTCTATAGCTGAGAATGAGAAATGATGATAGGGACATTTTGTTGAAATACAGAAGCCAGTTTTCCATCCCAGCATTGTAAGAACTGGAATGTTGGACTTTCATTGTCTGTTGGACAACAAAAGTGTATGACAAATCTCAAAAGCTAGCAACTAAATCTTTCATTTCTTCCAGGTTCATGCACACCTCTGAACTTGAGCTGGCCTCCAGTCAGGAAACTTTAGTTGAGAGAGTGACTTTTTCTACCATAAATTCTCTATAATTGATTTCTTCAGCACGATTTCTCTAGTCTTTCTCCATCATATGACCTCCATATTAAATGATATGACCAAAACCAATAAACTATGATAAACTGATACTATCCTTAGCCATAATCAATCTTTTTTTTTTTCTATTAAAGCAATTTTTAATTGATTTTCTGTAGTTTGCTTTAAACATTTCATATTCCTATTTTTTCATGCATATTCTCTTGAATCTCAGTGTCATTAAATATCATCCTTCATAGGAGATCTACTAACCGTTCTCTGTTTGTTCCCCCCTTCTGAAGGTTTTGTTCTTGTTCCAAGTATTTATTTATTTAAAATACAGTTCTCCAGCTTCTGAAACATTCCCAAAATACACTGCTTTTATTTGCCCAAATAGAATTATATTGCTTTTATTTTTGAGAAATGAAGGCTACTGTTACAAAACAGTTTACTTACATTTCTTGTACTTCTATACATTTTTATTGTAATCTGAATTAAAGATAGAGGCTATTCATCTTGTTAACCTTGTATAATGTGACAACTCTTTAATAAAGCTGGGAAAGTAAAGGTAAGTAATTTTAAAATAGCTTTATCTTTCTTTCAATCTGAGATCATGGAACATTGACTTTTGTGGATCATCACAGACTAAAAAACACTCTGTGTACAGTACGGTCCATTGTAGACTATCTTATACTCATATTCCCAAAGCATAAATCTGTCACACAGATTCTTGTCAGATATAAAGGAATGAGAACAAAAAACCTACCTGCTCAAGAGATAATGAAACATGGAATTAGGAAAGAAGCTTCTACACTGCTGTAATTTCTTCTTAAGTAAGCAATGTCTCCTATTATGCAAATCCTTCTCATACATTGTCACATTCATCTTACAAACTTTGTGATTTTAGTACCAAGAAACTTTTAATGTATTAGGAAATGTACTTTTTTTTTTTTTTTTTTTTTTTTTCTTCCCATGGAGAAAAGCTTAAACCACTGATGCATACAATAATTCTGTTAGGGAAAAGAACAGATTACTGTAACCTAGAGATTTCCCCATGTCTGTTAGTAAACCTATGAAAATACAGAGAACAGCTTCTTCTGCATGTTCCAGACCATCCTCCCTATTAAATTTATCTCACAGCCTGCTTAAATTAAATGTGACTAAAGAATGTATCCATTTCTCTCTATCAAGTTTTCAGATATATCATAAACAAGCTAGCTCATTGGAGATACGATGAAGTACAAACAATCAGGAAGGCATCCAGCTACATGATAGGAACAGGTCCAGAAAAACTCCAGCTGTTTATGCAAATTCTGATACTGAGTGGCTGGCACCCTACCAAGGACCAGAGGATCAGTGGCATGTTTGTGTACTCTTTTAATGTGTAATGGATGTTTACCGCATCAAACAGGAAAAATCAACAAAAATTCCCAGCAATGTTTAAAGGATTTGCTGATCTAGGACACGCAGTAGTGCCTCATCTACTCTTATTCAGTTAAACTTGCCCAGAGGTTATACTTCACTATTGCTGTCTTGTATCTCTTCAGACTTAAAGTATTTTCTTTTTCTCAAAGCAACTTCTGAAAAGCACGCCACTTATGAGGTGCATGCTGCCAACAGATCTCCCATTTTGTTCTGTTTTTTCTTCAGTTTGGCATCTGAATATTTTTCTGTGTATCTACTTTATAGTTTTATTTTGTTACCTCTGAAGAGAATTAATTTTTTTTTTTAGATTGTAATTTTAAAAAAAATAGAAGGATGAATTCTCAGTGCAAGCCTGTATTTACATAATTAAATCGCTTTCCCAAGTTTCCTGTTGCAGAAGTAAGTGAATAATACATGTGCTTCATATATATAAAGAATATAAAGATACTGAATATGTAAGTATTAACTGTAATATTACTGGTTCAAAGGCCACAGATACATACATCTACCTGTCCTGAAACACACAGGATACGGTCCATGTGAAAGCAATATTTCTGTGTGACATTTTGGAAATCAAGGGTTTTTGCATTTCCTAGTGTTATATTCTGTGTCCTCTCCTTCTCTTTTTTTAAGAATTTTGGGTGTAACATTCAGTAATTACGAGATATAATATTGTTTGCCTTGGATGAATGAGTGGAGTAATAGCAAAGGTTATCAGAGTTACCAACTGTTTTATTTAACGGAAGAAAGCTTTCAAAACATGAAATATATAATTTGTTTCATCAAAAACAGTAACAGAATATTGCAAAAATATATGTTTTCTTAACGAAAATGTTTCACCCAGTCATAATTTGTATTGATCTTATCACACGCAGTTATAAAAAACACCTGCAATATTTGAATACCCCTTTATATAGTAGGTAATTAAAATAATATTTGTTTTACAAATCTATTAGAAGTTAGTAGAAATGATTTTTATGTGTTTTGAAGGAAAATCATTCATATATTAGATATCTTAGCATGTTTGTCTACATCTGTTGCATACGGGGACATAAGAGGTTAATTGTTGAGAATTTCTCCTGCATTGGGCATGCTCAAACACTAAGCAGTGATTGTTGGAAACGTTAACGTCATCTTAACTGGTTAAATATATTTTCCAAATATTTATAGCTGGTTATATGTGTATATATAACTTCTACCTGTATATTAAAACATACTACATAGTAAGCACGTAATCTTGTAATCACAGAACATTAGTATGGAATGCAGCTGCAAATATTTTTACAAGATGGTTATCATGTGTGATTATAGTTCTAAAAATAAAAACAATCAAAACACCCTCAACTCTTTAGTCACATTTTAAATTAAATATATTTCATTGTGGCTTAAGAGCCATGTAATAATAAGAATATTCATATACATCTTAAGATTTAATAAGTATATTTGGGTTAATCGGGTTTATCAGGCTGTGTTGCTCTTAGAAAATCCAACATAAAGGCAAATATGTTGCACATTGAAACACAAGAATAGTTCCCCATTATTACAAAACCAATGTTTCCTTACATTTTTTGGAAAAATAGAACTTTTGCACTGATAAAGCTATGTTTCACCTTACAGAGAATTTCTGTCTCAGCACAGTTTTTGCTGCAATCTTCCTAGTTTTTATAACTTTGTAACATCAGCTTTATCAAGGCTATCTTTACAGAGCTGCTACTCATCCCATATCATAGGATAGCTATATTCTCTTACTGACAGCATTGCTTAAGAAGTAGAGAAACATCTTCTAGGACCAGTAAACCTCTGCTCCAGGGAAGAAAAAAGTCTGACCTGACCATATTCTTAATCACCTGCAGAAACTAAAGAGGAAGTAAAATTAATTTCTTCATGAAATAGGGAAAATTGTATTAAAATACTTTGGTTTTCGATCTTTGCAGAAAAATATTAATTTTCTGAAATTAATTTCATTGGATCAAATACAACGGTATTATTGCTTTCCTCCAAAGGAATGCATCTTTTATACTGTCTGGATTTTGAAAGTCCTATCATGGTAAAGGTAACATGAGAATGTGTTAATTTTTAACAGTTATGGAAGACAACAGGGACAAGCCTATTTCCCTGTTTTTTTCCTCCAATAAATGAAGTCCATGATTTCAAAACATTAAGAGTTTTGAAAATAATGGAAATAATACCTAAAGCTAGTCACAATGCAAAGTGCATGGAATGTCATACCCTTATAAGAAAAATAAAGTTTTACATTATCATAGCTATTTGAATTGGAAAGTCCATCTCAAGGGTGAGTAGCTCTAAGCCAAAAGGTCTTTAATGAAAAACCCAGTTTGGTGCAGAACAGCTATATTCTGTTGGGTTAGCTTTACAGATAAAATCATTGCCAAGTTCTGAGAAAGCCCATAACCTAAAGCCACGCAAGGTAAAAAACGTAAAAACACAGACATGTAATTGTTGAAAGAATAACAGTAGTGCAGGGGGGAGGGAAACACTCACAAGAAAAGACACTGAGAAAAAAAAAAAAGAAAAAAAGGAATATGCTACAAATGTATAAAGGATTTAAAGCAATGGAGGCCGAGCAATACTCCAGCCTAACCTTTCTGCAACTGACTGAAGAACTCATCCGGTGCCTCACTGGGTGTGGTGAGCACACTGATGCATATCCTAGTAGCTTGTTAGTGCTAGCTACCTATTGGCTGTATCAACCAATAAATAACTGATCTGAATTCATAAATTGTGTATATCCTTGCACAAGTCTCTTTGTGCATGGCAAAAGATATCTAAACAAAAATCTCCCAGGTTTTTGTTATAGGGGTGTACTCCCAGGACAGTTACAGGCATGCTTGGGGGGGGTAGATACAGTATCTACAAACTTTTAGTGACGGGTGAACACACACTCTAAAAAAGATTAAAATTATTCTGTTTAATCAATTGAAAATTAATTTACCTTATTTCTGTAATATTATCTATCTTAATTGTAAGAATAGAGAATAGACCTAAAAAACAAATGCATGAAACGACCAACACCTGGATCTGAAATGTTTCTAGCACAAAAAGTATCCCATAATGCACTCAAGCATTGGCAAAGTATTTAACATTCTCCCAAATGCATGAAAACCAAGACAGTAACACCTGTAGAATGAAAAAGTAAATGTTCTTCTAGGTGTCTCAGCTGTGCTTTGCCATAGATATTCCCCAGCAGCAAACAATACTGACTGACTCTCAAATAAGAAACTACAAAGGATGCTGCTTTCATTTAAAGCCATAGTGGGAAATGAGAAGTGTTCAAGCAGATACCATTCTTTTGCTGTAGAGATAAAGATGTATGAGGGATTTTATTTGCTGTAGAAATGAGGATCTGATTTTCCTTCTAAAGGTCTTCTCCCTGTTCCTGCCTGTGATGTATACCAAGGTATGCATTCAGATCACTTACTTAGCATGAAATTTCATCACAGCCTTTTGGGAACATGTTTACATTAAATTTACTTATCAATGTTGGGTATCTAAAAATTGATGAATCTGAAAAGGCTTTGGTATTTTTAAAAATCTGGACACTAAAATATTATCTAAGTTTTCAAGTCAAATGAAAAAATAGAATTAAAATGCAGGATTGAAACTGCACATCAGCTGTTGCTTGTTCATCTATTATAGTTAGACCTCTGTTCTTCACCAAGACTAACATCCAGTACAGTAAAGCATTCTTTTCATCTGGTAGAAAAACAAGGAAGAAAACAGAAACATTTCTTTTTCATATCAGTTTCAGACATTCTTGAGTGGCCTTGTACATGATCAAAATCAAGCTTGTAATGTGTTTTTCATCTTCCAGAAGAACCTGACAGCATTTATTTTTAAAGCTTCATTTTCCAAGAGAGAAAGATATTGTAAATAAAGTTCTCATGTTTAGTTCTGGGGTGGTTTTTTTGCTGTTGTTTTATTTGGGGTTTTTGTTTGTTTATTTTTTCAAACTTTGTTTGTTTTATTCACTTTTCAGTAGTTTCCTGGCACATTATATGGGTCTGGAAATGACCAGAGACATGGAAATTGTCATTAGTTGCTACAGTTAGTGTTCTTACAAGTTGCTATGGAGGCTTCTGGCTTTCTCACGATACCATGTCTTATGGACTGCAGGTTGGATTTAAGTAGGCAGTAATGGAAAGGACAAAGTTTTGGTGACAACGGAGGACGGTTACAAGATTTCGTTCACATTCATTCATTACTTGAATGCTATCATATGGCATGCTGCTGACTTCAGTTCTCAGGGGGAAAGAACTATTTTTCAGCATTGTGCTTAGCACCACAAAGTCTTTGATTATTGACTGAGGTATGTATAAATATTGATATGAAGGAATAAAAATAAGTATTTGCCTTGAGACATTCCTGTAACACAAAGAAAAAATTCATTCGTTGCTATAATAATAATTACTATAATAATGTTCTCAGGAAGGGAAAAACACTTTAATATGTGAAAGAATGAATTAAAGAATTTGCACACTACTAAAATATTTCTCCTTTTTATTCCCACTCGATACTATATAATCACTGTATAGAGGACAAACTTGTAAAGTGTGGAACTTGTATTCATATAATACTTACCTGAATACTTTTAGCAGCACACAATTATGTAAAAATCTGTATATGGAGGAGTTTTAAGTTCTTCCTGACTTCCCCTCAAGAAATGAATATTTTTTACAGTCTTAGTAAATTATCTTTGCTCTTTCAAGGCCTTCAGGAAGATGTTGGCTTATCTTTCTGACTTTTTGATTTCATGGATGACTAGATATGAATTCAAGTTTAATATGTAAAAAAATGAATCTCCTAATGTTTTCACCTCCCAACCCCTCTCTGCTCCCTCATGTTCTGATTATTGTGTAAAGCAGTAATTTCTCAGACCTGTAATCAGGCTGTCATAATCTGCTCAGACTTTTCATTGATGTCTAACATCCAAGCTATACCATTTTCATGATATCCCTACAATACAGCCTTTCCTATCTGTTCTGTGGCAAAACCTATGGCCTAAGCTTTTATTCTCCTGGATCTCTACAGCATGTGCAATTCACCTATTCATGAAAGAGAATAGTTACTGTACAACTATTAAATCACCAGATTAATACATTTTCTAAAAGGTTTTGTTTACTTGTTTTAAATGACTGTCACGACTGTCCTTTAAAAATCTGACTCTGTTAGCAAAGGGTTTGAGTTCCTCAAAAATTGCAAATCCTTACTAGGATGTTAAAAACCTGGACCAACAAATACTATGCCTCATTACAGCATAGTGCTACCTACACCTAACATGAATACTCCTGTTAGGTACCTCTTCAGTTGTCACCTGATTTGAGGGTTGAAAACAAGCGTGTAGAAATAGCAGAGACATGGAATACTCAGAGAAGCAGTAATTAAACACATACAAAGCTTAGCTCTGAGTTCACTTTATTTAGGAGCACACATGCCAGTTTTGATAGTCTATTGTGTAAGATTAATCCTTTGAGAGTTGAACAGATAAAATTCAATGAAAATAAAAACTAACGTAGAGACAAGTCTTGTGCTAAGAATGACCTTCTCTGTCCTAACCATTCTTTCCTTCTCCCACTGTAACACTTGAATTTCACACCTGTGCAGCTGACCACCACTGCCTTTTCACTACAGGGGGGCAGTTTCTTGATTAGCTGCACCTAGCCCACAAGTTCCCAAACTGGGAGAAAAGCCACAGCACCGACGTGCAGCTAGGTCACTGTTCCCTTTGAAGGTGTGTAGACAAGGAGCAGTTTCACAGTGAGGGCTCTGTTTCTGCAAATGATTCATTTAACCCACCAGTCAGCCAACATCCCATTATCCAAAGGAGGTGTCTTAGGATTGCACTAGTAAAAGATGTCTGGGAAAAGTGTAATCAGAACATACAAAAGAGAATACAGCTTCAAAGAATGCCAAAGTGTGTTTGTGTTTATTTACATCAGTAAGTAAATCTGCTGATTTTTACCTGGGGGAAACAAATTAATGATTAGTATTAATTTATGAAGATACCCATTTCCCTACGCTCTATTTTTACCAGATCAGTACAAAAAATATCAATAAAATAGTAATGTTAATAGGAAGACATTTTTGCCCAAAGTTAATGGAGATAAATACAGCCTTACGTTCACAATTCACCCATCCTTGATTGTGAATGAGATATTTTGTGTGTTTCAGAATAATTTCTCTTTAATCAGGAAAGAGAGGAAAAAGGGAACTGGAATAACTTGTTCTTGTTTATGGACCTTCCTAATCTTTCTATGTGCTGACTTCATTTAAAGCTCATTGACCCAAAAAAATCCTAGCTCACTGCTCAGAGTTTTGAGTGACGTTAATTACAAATTCAGAGGAACTATTTGTGGTTTTGTTGTTTGGTTGGTTCGGGGGTTTTATTTATTTATTTATAACGGTATTGAGTGTTGTTTGAGGCTGAGGAAGGGACAGGATTTATTTTGTTTAGCTTCAATTCACACTTCTTCTTTCCTTTGTATACTTGTTCAGAGGAATCCAGGCATTTAACTTTGGATAAGATTGATACTGTATATTAAGGACTTTAGACCACTGCAATGGATAACACACTTTCAATGTAGAATTTTTCAAAAACCTAGTGGGAAGTGAGTGCTTAATGTGTTAATGCCCTCAGATATTTGGGACATTTCTGTCTTATTTTTCCACTCTTATAAACCTATAATTACAAGAAGTTCAAACTACATTTCCAAAGCTAAAACTTTGTTGCAGGTATCATATTTTGGCATTAGAAACTGAAATCCATTACTGGCTCAAATAAATATTTAAGGGTTAACCATGGCTAGGAATTTCAAGTCATGATTAGATTAAGCCTGTTACACTTCTGGCACACCACTGAATGACACAGTCCTATTTAGTAGTTTGTATTGAAGCAACAGAATGGCTTGACCTTTCAATAGGTAAGAAATCGACCTGCGACGTGGCTCCACACAAGTCTTGTGAACTGCCTAAGTTCTATTTAGGTCTTCGACTAAGATTTCTGTCCCATGAGATACATTTCATTCTTACTGAATATATAGAAAGTTTCTCTTCAGCCCTCTGGAACTGAGGGATGTAACAAAAGAAAAGTTTGTTTATAAAGATCAGAGTTCCTAACATTATCCTCTTTGCTTGGTTGATTTCTTTAGAACGGGACGCTATTTCTTCTGTGGGTATAAATGTGATAGCAATTAATGTAAATGGTATTTGTTTCTCTCCCTCTCTGCCTTAATATTTTTTAAACTAACTAACTAATGTTTTTAGACCACTTTTTAATGGATAATCTCCATTTTTATTGTGCTCTTATGCCTTGTCAGCCTGCAAAGCTGGAGGAAAATGACACTGCTTTCCTCCTCTTAAAAACAATTATATTCTCTGACAGTGACATCTATACACTGCTTTATGCAATCTTGTGATAAGAGTATGTATGTGTGCTTTCCTCAGTTTGAAACAAAATGCTCATTCATATGTTTGTAAAGTCACTATATAAATATGAAATATTGATTTAAAAAAAAAAAAAAAAGTAGTTCATTGTTTAGGAATCCAAGTTAAGAAAAGAAAAAGGACTCAAGACCTGTTTCTCTTCATTCTTTTCTAGTAGATAATTTCCATGCTTTTCATCAAGATGGGGCATCAAACTCTCCTTCAAAAGTTTAGGGCAAAGCAGGGGTTTGATACCCCCTAATGTCTCCTCCTGAGAAAGGAGAGACGCAGACATTTTGCAGTGAATTTCCTTCTTTCCTTCTCCTCCCATTCTTCCACTGCGAAGCAGTGAGGATTTCCCTTTCCATATTACTTCCTTTCTCATCAATACATACAACCAACTAACTGGTCATTCCTGTTAGTGACAAAGGACAGGCAGTCTTAGAAGCCACTTCTAAATTGATGAAGAACAAGAGGGTGACTGGGGGCAGCCAGTATGGGTTTACCAAGGACAACTCCATTCTGACCAACTCTATTGCTATCTATGCTGAGTGACTGGTACTGCGGACAAGGGGAGGGCAATGGAAATGGTATACCTTGACCTTAGCAAGGCCTTTGACACCCTCTCTCACAGTTTATCACCAAATTGGTGGAAGTTTGCAGACAACACCAAATTGAGGGGAACAGTCAATATGCTGTACCTCAGGGCTGCTCTTCAGAGGAACTTGGACGGAGTGGAGAAATAGAGTGACAGACACCTCATGATGTTCAATAAAAGGAAATGCAAAGTCCTGCATCCAGGACGAAATAACCCCATGCAACAGTACAAGCTGGGGACTGGCTGTACAGGAAGCAGCTCTGCAGAAAAGGACCTGGGGATCTGGCTTGACAACAAGTTGAACATGAGTCAGCAGTGTGCCCTTGCAGCAGAGAAGGCCAACCACATCCTGGGCTGTGTTAGGAAGAGCGTAGCCAACAAATCCAGGGAAGTGATCCTTCCCCTCTATTCAGCACTTGTGAGAACATTATCTGTAGCGCTGTATCCAATTTTGGGCTCTCCAGTAAAAGAAGGATATTAATATACAGGAAAGAGTCAAAAGGATGGCCACCAAGATGGTCAAGGACTGTAGCACTGTATGTATGGGAAGACACTGAGGGAACTGGATCAGTTCAGCCTGGAGAATAAAAGGCTCAGGGTAGACTTCATTGCTGCCTACAAAAACTCGACCAGAGAATACAGTGAAGACAGAGTCAGACTCTTCCCAGAGGTGCACAGCAACAGGCCAGGAAGCAAGGAACACAATTTGGTACAGGGAAAGGATTTGTCTTGTAGCACAAGGGTGTTCAAATACTGTAAGATGTTGCCCAGAGAGGCTGTGGAATCTCCATCTTTGGAGGTGTTCAGGACTTGATTGAGCATAGCACTGAGTAACCTGATCTGCTTAAAGCTGCTTTGAGCAGCAGATTGGACCAGATGACCTCCAAACATCCCTTCCAAACTAAATTATTCTATGATACTGTATTTGGTTTGTCTGTTCCTATCAGGAGACAGCTCAGTAAAGACGGCGGAGATGATACGCTTTGAAACCTGCAGAATGGAAAAGCATGCAAGAACAGACTTGTATGCCACACCACTTAGAAATGAAAAAAAAAAATGTAGAAGCATTATTTTCATGTTCCAGCACTTTTGGTTCAAAGTCTAGGTTTAAGACCAAAGTCTGCAAAAGGGTGAGGAATTTTACAACCAAACCAAATACGTGACTGCATTCCTATTAAACTTTCAGATTCCAAATCCCACTAAATAATCAGGCAAACGCTTAAGATTTTTATTTTTTTTTAGGAGGGATGTTGCTAAATTAACCCACCTATTCTTCCACAAAGATATAACCTATTTCCATATAGGTACCTATGGTTTGTGTTTATTTGCGTGCTTCTGCCTTGCTTTTTTTTTAAGGGACTATTTTTAAGAAAAAGGTGGGTGCGCAAGTGTGTGCAAGTGTTAGAAGCCAGACGTGCTTTTACTGCAGTCATAGATCTTCAGAAACATGTTTTCATAAGCAAGTGTTGCAAGAAGGCTATTGGGTTTACCAAATACACATCAGAACAGAGAGTGCATTCCAGGAATTAACATACTGTAGCACAGAAGGAAAGGGAACTAACTGCTTCAGTGATACCCACAGCAGCAGGCTATAACAACAATAGCAGTATCAGCAGCAAAAAATGCCTTTTTTTTCTCTCTCCACTGTTTATAAATGAGATCGAGCATATGGATACATAATTAAGGTTATTTCATTAGAACAGACTAGAGCTCTCCAAACAATCATAAAAAGGGTTTTCCATGCATAATGGTTTATATAGGCTTCTTAAAACACCCGTTAATACATTAAAAAGCACGGATTCATCTTGGAAGAAAATAGTCTTACACTTGCAGATTTTGCAGAGACCTTTTTTTTTATGATCAGAATAACTTTCATAATTTAATGTACAACTGCATTATTTAATGTATATTCCTGTTCTGCCTTATTCTCTTCTGTTCTTCTTACCTCAATTTCTGAACAATCTACTATTTACCACCTTCTAGCTGTTGATCTAATTGGGGTGATTCTCTTCCAGTCAAGGTGCTCCAAGAAGCCAATTTCCTTTTAGTTCACATGTGCAAAACACCCTGTCCAATTTTCCCTTTCCTACCCAGCCTCCAGGTCACATCCTCTTTCCTAAGCAGACACTTCTAAACCTTCCTCCTAATCTTTTCAGTCAGTATCCCAGGTCCCCAGTTCAACCAGTTCCAACCTTCCTCCTCTCTGTTTACAGTCATTATCTTTCTGAACAATATTTTTTCTTCTCCCCACTTTTTGTCATTTTTCAGCTCTAGTTTCTTTTTCCAGCTATCTATTTCAGCAGATTCTGAAGCCTAAATGCTTCCAAGACTAAGGTGGCAAATGGATAAAAAAAAAAGTTTTATCGATTTCTGTGTGTAAAGACCACTTTTATTACATGTAGACTTAAATTTCTAAACACTAAAAACTTAACTGTATGTCACTAGAGACAATCATGTTTCAAAATCAAAATTCCACACTGAGTGAAACAGGACATCCTTCTTAAGACATTACCTCCCATGAAATTACGACTGCAGAGCATTCAGCAAGCTTCCTTTCTAAAAGGATTTCTTTCGCATTATAAGAAGCTTTTCAATAGCTTATATCTTGCTACTGAAATCTGGAGAGGAATATTAATTATCGAAGAATATGAGAAACCATGTGTGGAATTATTTTCTTTCATTAATCTCAACATACTCAATGTCATCCAGGAAAAGTTGTATGTTCTATGTTCCATACGTTATATGTTCCAGGTACATAATGATAGAATTTCTAAAGGAGGTAATATACATGCAATATGGTAAGTGCAATAGTTAAGAAGGGAACTCAGAAATGTGAATTTTATTTAAAGTACCCATATTTCTAAAATGTGGACATTCTGCAATCATACAAAATGAATTAATCATATTGATTAACCGAAAAGACTGAGTTAGCAAGGAGATAGCATTAATACCACAAGATACTGATATAGTAGAAAATATTGTTGAGAGGAAGACAAAAGGCACAAGAAGTTAATTTTGTTTTAACTTAATTGTTAAAATATAGATAAAACTATAAACACATATAAAATATTCCCTAAAACTCTGGCAAATTATAGAGGAGTATTGAGTTATTAAATCAATCTTTATATCAATTTGTCCTTAAGACCCAGTGTTACTTTTTATTCTGACAGCTTGCCATTCAACTCACTGCTGGAACTAGATGAACAATGTAGTGATAAAAGAAAAGTTTGAAATGATGTATAGGCTTCTGTTTAAATTCAGGTTTGTACTTTAATTAGGAATCCTACTAATGTTTGTTCTTTGAGGGGCCATGTTGTAGTCGATGTTTTTAAACATACTCATTCTTAAGGACCATCTAGATTTCTGTTCCAAAGAAACAGAGATTTTTAGCCATTGAAGCCTAATTTGAAATGTTAAGTTTATATAAGAAGTATTTCACTCTCAGATGTCTGACTATATAAAGATACCAAAGAGATGAATCCTTCTATATTTGGAGGAAGAAATTAAATTATTTTTTCCAAAGTTAACATTGCAAAACGAATGCTGGTTCCACTAAAGTTTCACTATCAATTGCAGCCACAATCCACAGCATATAAATAAGTACAGCCAAACTTTTATATTGCCTTAGAAAAGGTCATAGTTTTAATGTTCATGGCATGTTTTCCAAAAGCTCTTCAAACTTATGCCATACATTATGTGTTTAACCTGCACCTTTCAGTATCTAAATAGACTTAGAATTTTGGCCTGAAACTCGCTATTGTTGTTTTCTGTGCTTTAACTTCTGTGTCATGAGACCTATTCAGTCAATTATTCATCCCTACTTGCACATACCTTCCTCTTCCTTGTTTTATAGCATTGTATACTACACAGACTCTGGCTTGCCTGGTGGAAGACTTCTGAGCATGGCTCAGAGCCACCTCAGTGGCGTTGTTTACTCACGATTAATTTAGGATGTGACTGTTGGGGACTAATGTAGGGATAATGAATGATGATTAAGAACTAACCATTTATTATGAAGTGTGCTGTCAGTGAATGTCAGTCCAGCAAAGTTTCATCTTAAACTCTAAAACTGGCATGATTTATCAGTTTTCTAAACACTCCCATCATGGCCATCTAATTCCTCAACAAATATACAGATATGCCTATAAACAGTCAGTCACAGCAATTGTGCAGGATGCCACTGGAAGGCTGGAAAAAAATTTAAGGAGAAACAGGAGGAGAATGCATTTTAGTTTCAGTATTGAGGTGGTGATCACCTCATGCAGAATAGAAAGACTTCTGTAGCATGACTGGAGGAGGCCACACCTCAGAACCTACCACAGTCTTCTAGGTACCCAACTCCCAGTCGAGGTGGGGTCTAAATTTTCTGACTGAGGCTGGAGTTAGCAATTTTCCCAGGCTTCTTACTTCAGAGACAGGGACCTGATTATCAATTACTCCAAACCCTAGAAGCCTCAAAGCTCTGGAATCTCTGGAAGCTCCAGTAACCAAGTGCACAGGAAGGAAATAAAATAAAATAAAAATCTAGCAATCTCTTTCTTAGTTCAGAAATTTGAACAACCAATCCCTTTCCATGAAACTATTTTTACTTGACTATCTGGCATTTTCAATTAAACATTGTTTCATCACAAATTCAAACAGTTTTAGTAACAACGTTTCTTCCTTTACTGTTTCCTTCAAAATAAAATCAACACTATAAAGTAAAAATCAGTAGTAATTCCATTGAGCTTAATAGAGTTTCACCAAATTAATAAACACAGACAAAAAAGTGAAGTTTGCCTATTAATTTCACTTCTGCAAAGTCTAAGGTATGTACAACATGCCTAACCTTACACATTTATGACCAACTTTATTGATTTCCTCAGATGATTTGCAGTAACATTGGAGTGGCTGAAAATGGGCTTTGTTGTAATAGTACTTTCCATCATGATTCAGTTATATCTTTGCTCTAAAGAAAACATCACTGTCCTGGTTTTGGCTGGGGTAGCTGGTATAGAGCTGTGTTTTGGATTTAGTATGAGAATGTTCATAACACACTGACGTTTTAGTTGTTGCTAAGTAGTGTTTACACTAGCCAAGGACTTTCCAGCTTCCCATGCTCTGCCAGGTGCACAACAAGCTGGGAGGGAGCATAGCCAGGACAGCTGACCCAAAACGGCCAACAGGGTATTCATACCACATGACATCATGCTCAGTATATAAGCTGGGGGGAGTTGGCCAGGGAGCAGCGACTGCTGCTCAGGAACTGGCTGGGCATTGGTCAGTGGATGGTGAGCAATTGCATTGTGCATCACTTATTTTGTATATTCTTTTATCATTATTATTATTATTATTATTATTTTCCCTTCCTTTCCTGTCCTATTAAACTGTCTTTATCTCAATCCACGATTTTTACTTTTTTTTTTCGATTATGTCCCCCACCCCACTGTGGGAGAGTGAGCAAGCGGCTGTGTGGTGTGTGGCTGCCTGATGGGTTAAACCACAACAGTCCTTTTTGGTGCCCAACGTGGGGCTCGAAGGGTTCGCGATAACAACAGATTTGATTGGAATCTGTGCTAGATCAAATTTATAGCTGTTATTGCTGTTTAGCTATTAATTGGCAGGCTCCTGTGCTTGCCGTGGGGCTTGCTTGCCTTACTGTATACTAGAGTCTAGTGCTCGTTAGTGGCTGCTTTTTGCTTTTGCTGCTTGCTGTACTGTGTAACACTGGCTTATGGCATGATAAAATTATTGGTCGTGAGATCAATCTGGTATTTTTACTCAGCATTGCCATCACCTCTGTACTTCAGGAACCATCTATCAGAAATTATTAATAATTACACTTTTTACTTTTTCTCCTCGGAGAGCCAACCTATGGGGGAGACACCTTCCTCCATCTTTCCCTTCTCCTCCAGGCTAATTACAATAGCTCTTGAGAATTTTGAATATCCTTGGGATGTTCAAACCAGCATGTTCCTATTGCTAAGTCTCCTGAATGTGGTTCAGGTCTTGTTTAGGGTTAAACAACTATTTAAGAATACCATCCAGAGATCAACCCTGGTGACAGGCACTGTGGTTACTCAAACCCCGGTGACAGGCACTGCAGCTACTCCAACCCCGGAGACAGGCATTGCAGCTGAACCAGAGAACCAACGTGTGCCGGTATCAGTCACCCCTATACACAAGAAGAAATACACCAGAAAATCAGCTCATTTAGTAAGGGGTGAAGATGAACCAGGGCCATCACGAGAACAGGAGGAGGAAGAGGCAGAACCCGTACATGAGATGGTAACCACCCGATCCCTATCCCTGAGTGAGCTGCGAGATATGCGAAAAGATTTCAGCTGTCGTCCAGGTGAGCACATTGTCACCTGGCTGCTCCAATGCTGGGATAATGGGGCCAGTGGCCTGGAATTAGAGGGTAGGGAAGCCAAGCAGCTGGGATCCCTTTCTAGGGAAGAGGGCATTGACAAAGCGATTGGGCAAGGGGCACAAGCCTTCAGCCTCTGGAGGCGAGTCCTGTCAGGCGTGAAGGAAAGGTATCCCTTCAAGGAAGATGTTCTATGTCACCCAGGCAAGTGGACCACCATGGAGAGAGGTATCCAGTACCTGAGGGAATTAGTTGTGCTGGAGGTGATTATGATGACCTGAACAATGAGCAGCTACCCAAAGATCCAGATGAAGTCAAGTACACCCAACCCATGTGGCGGAAGTTTGTACGGAGCGCACCAGCATCGCATGCCAACTCATTGGCAGTAATGACCTGGAAAGATGGAGGGGAACAAACGGTGGATGAACTGGCTGGCCAACTCCAGCAATATGAAGAAAGTCTCTCTTCCTCCCTACGGGCCTGCATCTCAGCTGTGTAAAAACTGTCCAAAAAACTGTCCCGGAAGTTCCAGCAACTCAAAGAGGGTATGTCCTACTCCGACCTGTACGGACCAGTATCTCAGCCATTAGGAGTAGGTGTCCCTGTGCTCAAGGGGGAAGATATAATGGATACACACCCAAGGGCACCCTGTGGTTTTACCCGCGTGACCATGGAGAGGACCTGAGGAAGTGGGATGGAAAATCTACCTCAACCCTAGAGGCACAGGTACGTGAGTTGCAAAGAAAAATAATCACAAAAGGGGGTTCTTCCAGGAACATTGCTGCTCCAGTTACCAGTGAGCAGTTCCCCAGACAGAGTAGAAGGGCTGATTTTACTTCTGATCTTAATAAAGGGACTGCTGATTCGTACTTACAAGAACTGAGTAGTGAATACTATGACCAGGACTAGAGGGGCCCTGCCTCCAGCCAGGTGGAGGAAAGGGACAACCGGGTTTACTGGACTGTGTGGATACGATGGCCTGCCACATCAGACCCACAGGAGTTTAAGGCTCTCGTAGACACCGGTGCACAGTGTACCCTGATGCCATCAAGCTATAAAGGGGCAGAACCCATTTGTATTTCTGGAGTGACAGGGGGATCCCAAGAGMTGACTGTRTTGGAGGMCGAAGTGAGCCTAACCGGGAAGGAGTGGCAAAAGCACCCCATTGTGACTRGCCCAGAGGCTCCGTGCATCCTTGGCATAGACTACCTCAGGAGAGGGTATTTCAAGGACCCAAAAGGGTACCGGTGGGCTTTTGGTGTAGCTGCCTTGGAGACGGAGGAAATTAAACAGCTGTCCACCTTGCCCTGTCTTTCAAAAGACCCTGCTATTGTGGGATTGTTGAGGGTCGAAGAACAACAGGTGCCGATCGCTACCACAACGGTGCGCCGGCGGCAATATCGCACCAACCGAGACTCCCTGATTCCCATCCATAAGCTGATTCGTTGACTGGAGAGCCAAGGAGTGATCAGCAAGACTCGCTCACCCTTTAACAGTCCCATATGGCCAGTGCAAAAGTCGAATGGAGAGTGGAGACTAACAGTGGACTACCGTGGCCTGAACGAAGTCATGCCGCCATTGAGTGCTACCGTGCCGGACATGCTTGAACTTCAATATGAACCAGAGTCAAAGGCAGCCAAGTGGTATGCCACCATTGATAAAGCTAATGCGTTTTTCTCAATCCCTTTGGCGGCAGAGTGCAGGCCACAGTTTCCTTTCACTTGGAGGGGCATCCAGTACACCTGGAATCGACTGCCCCAGGGGTGGAAACACAGCCCTACCATTTGCCATGGACTGATCCACACTGCACTGGAACAGGGTGAGGCTCTGGAACACCTGCAATACACTGATGACATCATCGTATGGGGCAACACAGCAGAAGAAGTTTTTGAGAAAGGGAAGAAAACAGTCCAAATCCTTCTGAAGGCCGGTTTTGCCATAAAACAAGGTAAGGTCAAGGGATCCAGTTTTTCGGAATAAAATGGCAGGACGGACATCATCAGATCCCAATGGATGTGATCAACAAAATAATAGCCATGTCTCCACCAGCTAGCAAAAAGGAAACACAAGCTTTCTTAGGCGTTGTGGGGTTTWGGAGAATGCATATTCCAAATCACAGTCAGATCGTAAGCCCTCTCTATCAAGTGACCCAGAAGAAGAACGATTTCAAATGGGGCCCTGAGCAACARCAAGCCTTTGAACAAATTAAAGGGGAGACAGTTCATGCAGTAGCCCTTGGGCCACTCCGGGCAGGACAAGGTGTAAAAAATGTGCTCTACGCCGCCGCCGGGAAGAATGGCCCTACCTGGAGCCTCKGGCAGAAAGCACCAAGGGAGACTTGAGGTCGACCCCTGGGGTTTTGGAGTCAGGGATACAGAGGATCCGAGGCCCGCTATACTCCAACTGAGAAGGAGATACTGGTAGCATATGAAAGGGTTCAAGCTGCTTCAGAAGTGGTTGATACTGAAGCACAGCTCCTCCTGGCAGCCTGACTGCCGGTGCTGGGCTGGATGTTCAAAGGGAGGGTCGCCTCTACACATAGAATCATAGAATCATAGAATCATTAAGGTTGGAAAAGACCTCTAAGATCATCAAGTCCTACCGTCAACCCAACACCACCATGCCCACTAAACCATGTCCCTAAGTGCCACATCTACACATCTTTTAAATACTGCCAGGGAGGGTGACTCAACCACTTCCTTGGGCAGACTGTTCCAATGTTCAACCACTCTTTCAGTAAAGAATTTTTTCCTAATGTCCAAGCTAAACCTCCCCTGGCGCAACTTGAGGCCATTTGCTCTCGTCCTATCGCTAGTTGCTTGGCAGAAGAGACCAACACCCACCTCGCTCCAACCTCCTTTCAGGTAGTTGTAGAGCACGATAAGGTCTCCCCTCAGCCTTCTCTTCTCCAGGCTAAACAGTCCCAGTTCCCTCAGCCGCTCCTCATAACACTTGTTCTCCAGACCCTTCACC
>JAYKAV010003162.1:131296-145275 GCA_035582835.1 Phoebastria nigripes
AGGTTATTGCTTTACTATACTGCATAACACTGGCTTATGGTATGATAAAATTATTGGTCATGAGATTGTACTCAGCATTGTCGTCATCGCTGTACTTCTGGAGCTACCTCTCAGAAACTATTAGCAACTACACTCTTTACCTCTTCTCCTCGGAGAGCCAACCTATGGGGGAGACACCTTCCTTCACCTTCCCCTTCTCCTCCAGGTGGATTACAATAGCTCTTGAGGATTTTGAATATCCTTGGGATGTTCAAACCAGCATGTTCCTATTGCTATGTCTCCTGAATGCATTTCAGGCCTTGTTTAAAGTTAAACAACTACTTAAGAATACCACTCAGAGATCTGCCCCGAGGCTGGATGGTTATGAGTGGCAGGCTGTGTGGAACAGCATGGGCAAATGCCTAGGACGGTGGGCACCCCCAGTGTTTTGGAAATTCACCCCTGAACAAGTGCRGAACCCTGAAAAATTGGTAGAATATTTGGAAAAAGTATGCTGTCACCCTGGAAATTCCAGAGAGACGCAGATCACTGCAATGTGCTGGGGCCTGGCCCATGCCTACCGAGCCCTGTTCAACACTATTCAGAACCCTCAAGGGGAAAAGAAGGTCTCCGGATCTGACGACAAAACAACAGGCACTGTGGCTACCCCAACCCCCGCGATGGGCACTACAGCTGAACCAGAGGACCAACCCGTGCTGGTATCAGTTGCCCCTATACATAAGAAGAAATCTTGGAAGMGRAAGTCAGCTCGTTTAGAAAGGGATGATGGAAAAGCAGGGCCATCATGAGGAGGGGAGGAGGAAGAGGAAGAACTCGTAAATGAGTTGGTAACCACCTGATCCGTATCCCTGAATGAGCTGCGAGATATGCGAAAAGATTTCAGCCGTCGTCCAGGTGAGCACATTGTCACCTGGCTGCTCCGATGCTGGGATAATGGGGCCAGTAGCCTGGAATTAGAGGGTAGGGAAGCCAAACAGCTGGGATCCCTTTCTAGGGAAGGGGGCATTGACAAAGCGATTGGAAAAGGGGCACAAGCCCTCAGCCTCTGGAGGCGACTCCTGTCAGGCGTGAAGGAAAGGTATCCCTTCAAGGAAGATGTTATATATCGCCTAGGCAAATGGAGAGAGGTATCCAGTACCTGAGGGAATTAGCCATGCTGGAGGTGGTTTATAGTGACCTGGACAACGAGCAAGTATCCAAAGATCCAGATGAAGTCCAGTGCACGCGACCTATGTGGCAAAGTTGGTACGGAGTGCACCAGCGTCGTATGCCAACTCATTGGCAATACTGTCCTGGAAAGAGGAAGAAGCACCAGCGGTGGATGACACAGTTGGCAAGCTCCAGGAATACGAAGAAAGTATCTCTTCCTCCCTTGTCTCAGCTGTGCAGAAACTGTCCCAGAAGGTCCAGCAACTCGAAGAGGATATGTGCTACTCTCCACCTGTACGGACCAGTATCTTAGCTATTAGGAGTCAGCGTTCTTCTGCTCAAGAGAGAGGATATAGAAGGTACACACCACCGGGCACCCTGTGGTTTTACCTGCGTGACCACGGAGAAGACATGAGGAAGTGGGATGGGAAACCTACCTGGACCCTAGAAGCACGGGTACGTGAGTTGCAAGGGAAAACAATCGCACAAGGGGGTTCTCCCAGGAAAATTGCTGCTCCAGTTTCCAGAAAACACCTGTCTCATGACGGTCCACTTTCCAGTGAACAATTCCCCAGACAGAGCAGAAAGGCTGATCTCACTTTGGATTGTAATGAAGAAATTCTTGACTCGTATTTACAAGAAGTGAGCAATGCATAGTATGACCAGAACTAGAGGGGCCCTGCCTCCAGCCAGGTGGAGGAAAGGGACAGCCGGGTTTACTGGACTGTGTGGATTCGATGGCCTGGCACACCAGATCCACAGGAGTATAAGGCTCTCGTAGACACCGGTGCACAGTGTACCCTGATGCCATCAAGCTATAAAGGGGCAGAAACCCATTTGTATTTCTGGAGTGACAGGGGGATCCCAAGAGCTGACTGTATTGGAGGACGAAGTGAGCCTAACCGGGAAGGAGTGGCAAAAGCACCCCATTGTGACTGGCCCAGAGGCTCCATGCATCCTTGGCATAGACTACCTCAGGAGAGGGTATTTCAAGGACCCAAAAGGGTACCGGTGGGCTTTTGGTATAGCTGCCTTGGAGACGGAGGAAATTAAACAGCTGACCACCTTGCCCTGCCTTTCAAAAGACCCTGCTATTTTGCGATTGTTGAGGGTCGAAGAACAACAGGTGCCGATCGCTACCACAACGGTGCGCCGGCGGCAATATCGCACCAACCGAGACCCCCTGATTCCCATCCATAAGCTGATTCGTTGACTGGAGAGCCAGGGAGTGATCAGCAAGACTCGCTCACCCTTTAACAGTCCCATATGGCCAGTGCAAAAGTCGAATGGAGAGTGGAGACTAACAGTGGACTACCGTGGCCTGAACGAAGTCAYRCCGCCATTGAGTGCTRCCGTGCCRGACATGCTBGAACTTCAATATGAACCAGAGTCAAAGGCAGCCAAGTGGTATGCCACCATTGATAAAGCTAATGCGTTTTTCTCAATCCCTTTGGCGGCAGAGTGCAGGCACAGTTTCCTTTCACTTGGAGGGGCATCCAGTACACCTGGAATCGACTGCCCCAGGGGTGGAAACACAGCCCTACCATTTGCCATGGACTGATCCACACTGCACTGGAACAGGGTGAGGCTCTGGAACACCTGCAATACACTGATGACATCATCRTATGGGGCAACACAGCAGAAGAAGTTTTTGAGAAAGGGAAGAAAACAGTCCAAATCCTTCTGAAGGCCGGTTTTGCCATAAAACAAGGTAAGGTCAAGGGATCCAGTTTTTCGGAATAAAATGGCAGGACGGACATCATCAGATCCCAATGGATGTGATCAACAAAATAATAGCCATGTCTCCACCAGCTAGCAAAAAGGAAACACAAGCYTTCTTAGGCGTTGTGGGTTTCTGGAGAATGCATATTCCAAATTACAGTCAGATCGTAAGCCCTCTCTATCAAGTGACCCGGAAGAAGAACAATTTCAAATGGGGCCCTGAGCAACAACAAGCCTTTGAACAAATTAAAGGGGAGACAGTTCATGCAGTAGCCCTTGGGCCACTCCGGGCAGGACAAGGTGTAAAGAACGTGCTCTACACCACAGCTGGGGAGAATGGCCCTACCTGGAGCCTCTGGCAGAAAGCACCARGGGAGACTCGAGGTCGACCCCTGGGGTTTTGGAGTCAGGGATACAGAGGATCYGARGCCCRCTWTACTCCARMTGAGAARGAGATATTGGCAGCATATGAAGGAGTTCGAGCTGCTTCAGAAGTGGTTGGTACTGAAGCACAGCTCCTCCTGGCAGCCTGACTGCTGGTGCTGGGCTGGATGTTCAAAGAGAGGGTCCTCTCTACACATCATGCAACCGATGCTACGTGGAGTAAGTGGGTCGCACTGATCACACAATGGGCTTGAATAGGAAACCCCAGTCGCCCAGGAATCTTGGAAGTGATCACRAACTGGCCAGAAGGCAAAGAATTTGGAATGTCCCCAGAGGAGGAGGTGACGCGTGCTGAGGAGGCCCCACTGTATAATAAACTACCAGAAAATGAGCAGCAATATGCCCTGTTCACTTATGGGTCCTGTCGTCTTGTGGGAAAGCATCAGAGGTGGAAGGCTGCTGTGTGGAGGAGTCCTATACGACAAGTCACAGAAACTGCTGAAGGAGAAGGTGAATCGAGTCAGTTTGCAGAAGTGAAAGCCATCCAGYTGGCYTTGGATATTGCYGAACRAGAAAARWGGCCASYACTKTATCTSTATACTGACTCATGGATGGTGGCAAATGCCCTGTGGGGGTGGTTACAGCAATGGAAGCAGAATAACTGGCAGCACAGAGGCAAACCTATCTGGGCTGCCGCACCGTGGCAAGATATCGCTGCCCGGGTAGAGAACCTGGTTGTAAAAGTGCGTCACGTAGATGCTCACGTACCCAAGAGTTGGGCCACTGAAGAACATCAAAACAACCAGCAGGTGGATCAGGCTGCTAAGATTGAAGTGGCTCAGGTGGATCTGGACTGGCAACAGAAGGGTGAATTATTTATAGCCTGGTGGGCCCATGACACCTCAGGCCATCAAGGARGAGATGCAACATATAGATGGGCTCGTGATCGAGGGGTGGACTTGAGCATGGACGCTATTGCACAGGTTATCCATGAATGTGAAACATGCGCTACAACCAAGCAAGCCAAGGGAGTAAAGCCTCTTTGGTATGGAGGACGAGGGCTGAAATATAAATACAAGGAGGCCTGGCAGATTGATTATATCACACTCCCACAAACCCGCCAAGGCAAGCGCTATGTRCTCACCATGGTGGAAGCAACCACTGGATGGCTGGAAACATATCCCGTGCCCCATGCCACTGCCCGGAACACTATCCTGGGCCTTGAAAAGCAAGTGCTATGGCAACATGGCACCCCAGAAAGAAYTGAGTCAGACAATGGGACTCATTTCCAAAACACCCTCATAGACACCTGGGCCAAAGAGCATGGCATTGAGTGGGTATATCACATCCCCAGTCATGCACCAGCCTCCGGGAAAATTGAACAATACAATGGACTGTGAAAGACTACACTGAGAGCAATGGGTGGTGGGACATTCAAGCACTGGGATACACATTTAGCAAAAGCCACCTGGCTAGTCAACACCAGGGGATCTTTCAATCGAGCTGGCCCTACCCAATCAAAACTTCTACGTACTGTAGACGGGGATAAAGTCCCTGTAGTGCACATWAAAAATATGCTGGGGAAGACAGCCTGGGTTACTCCTGCCTCGGGCAAGGGAAAACCCATTCGTGGGATTGCTTTTGCTCAAGGACCTGGGTGCACTTGGTGGGTAATGCAAAAGGATGGGGAAGTCCGATGTGTACCTCAAGGAGATTTGATTTTGGGTGAAAATAGCCAATGAATTGAATTGTATGATGTTAATTGCTATATAATACTGTATGTCATCACATCTATGGTTGCTATAGGCCATATCAACGGTATTACAGTAAGAATCACCCAGATTAATGAAGAATGAAACCAAACAAAGTGCAGCAGTGATGGAACCAGAACTGGCTTCAGCATGCAACAATCCAACACCACACACCGTCTCTCCTGCCCTGAAAGACCGTTATGACAGAKGGAGCCCAAAGTCATGGACTAAATGAACTCAATGGACGTTTTAGAGGGATGGCCCATAGACTAAGGGAATGATATCTGTGTGTGTGTACTTACCTCTCTCTCTCTCTCTCTCTCAAAAGATAAGAAAAGTGGTGGTGATTAATTAGAATGTATTGGAAAATGTGAAAACTAGGCATGACGTAGATAGTATAGAATAAGGGGTGGATATTGTCCTGGGTTTGGCTGGGATAGAGTTAATTTTCTTCCTAGTGCTGGGTTTTGGATTTAGTATGAAATGAATGTTGATAAGACACTGATGTTTTTAGTTGTTGCTAAGTAGTCTGCTAGTCAAGGACTTTTCAGCTTCCCATGCTCTGCCAGGTGCACAAGAAGCTGGGAGGGAGCATAGCCTGGACAGCTAGCCCAACTGGCCAACGGGGTATTCCATACCATGTGACGTCATGCTCAATATATAAAGAGGAGGCGTGGTCCAGGAAGTAGCGATCACTGCTTGGGTATCGCTCAGCAGGTGGTGAGCAATTGCATTGTGCATCACTCATTTTGTATATTCTATCATTATTATTATTATTATTAGCAGCAGCAGCAGCATTATTTTCCCTTCCTTTTCTGTTTTATTAAACTGTCTTTATCTCAATCCACGAATTTTACTTTTTTTTTTTCCCCGATTCTCTCCCCCATCCCACTGAGGGGAGCGGGGAGTGWGCAAGCAGCTGTGTGGTGTTTGGCTGCCTGCCGGGTTGAACCACAACAGTCCCTTTTAGAGTTTTAAAAATATCATGACATCTCAATTTTTCTGGAGACAGAAATGTCTACTTTGACCAAATTAATTCTGAAAGAAACAAAATATATAGTTTTATCCTGTATTTTGACAGGATTGTATTTTTTCTTCTTTGTATCAGTTATTATGAGTACAAATTAAAAAGGGTATCTTAGAAACTATTCCTTATAGACAGCTGAGTAAGTGCAGATTCCCACTGTTTTAAATTAATTCCAAGAAATTTGCAGGGCAATACAGATATGCATGGGGCCTTGATCATCCAAAACTAGCGGGAACACCTATAAGCCTCTTTAGTTTTTCCCATTTCAAAACTAGTAAAATGTTTTGTTTCATCCCCACAGTGGTGTAAAGCGAATGTTAATGAAAAACTTTTCTCACAGGAAAAAAGCTGGCTTTGGCCTGGCTTATTCAAGGTAATCAGGTACTGAAATTAATCAAGTTAATAGTAGAAGTATCCCGTTTTACCATCTCAAGGGATATATTAACACATTTTCTTCTTTTTTATGCCTGAAAAAAAGTGAAAACATGTTCAGAAAAAATGGGTTCCCTCCAAACAGCATGATTAATACAACTAATATACTTTTTGTTATTGTTTTACTGTTTTAGTCTTTTCTAACTATAGCACATTATAATCACTAAAGAAAGTAGGAATATCAAAAGGCTGTTCTCTTAATCAGCTGCTGAATTAATGAAGGCAAAACTTGTGGCTGCCACTAAAAAAGGGAAGATATTTGGACTCAGGTGAAATCTTGATTTTTCCAGTTCCTGCTCTCTGTACTGTTTTCATTCTGTCATTTCCAAATGGACTGCTAGTCTGGAGAATATGCTAATTCATTTCACCACCCAAGATTACATATATACTGCATAGACTCTGGACAATGTGAAGTTTTGCTTTAATAACGTTTTCTTTAGTGACTGTTTCCTTTTCCTAGATAAGGAATTATGTCTAGAAAGATTCTTCATTATCAGCACCACATGACATGTCAGAGTCTCACAAGAATTAGTCGGAGAACATCTCTGTCTCTGAGGTTGCAGACATTTAATCATTTCTTTACTATTCTGGGCAGCTGCACACTGACCTCATAGCCATCACCTGCTTCTGGGCTGTCAGCCACAGTACTTTGTAATATAAAGGCTACTTTGCATGCTGCTTTACCAAGAAGAAATGCCACTAACTGTGACAACAATCCTAATTAGTTGTTGAAATACCATTGTGAAGATCTGTCACCAGCGATTACTCATCTCTTTAATGGTTCCTTCAAACAGAAACTCTGTTTCAGCTATTTAGAAAACGGCCAATATCATTATCATTCCCTGAGGGGCTTATCTAAGCACTCTGAAGGATTACTGTCCAATTTTACTTTTAAGCAAGGTTGCAAAAGTCATGAAAAAGACACTTTTCAGGGGGAAAATAAAACATCTTTACAGCAAGAATTTCAGCCGGAGGAGGTTGGGAGCAGTTACATACCTCTAGGCAAACTATAACACAGCAATTATAAGGAAAGCTGCCTCTGAAGGATAGAGAGGGAACAAGATTTTAAGCGAATGAGACCAGTAGGGGATAAGAAGTAAGAAAAGGATTAGATTCAGGACTAGAAACAACACATTTGATTTCCAAAACTTCCTATTAGTATCACAAGCTAAAATTACACCACAAGGCAGATGTGGCCTGACTCGGTGTAAGCCAGGAGGATAACTGTCTGCTGTAACAGACAAACCATAGACAGCTGTTTGAATTAATAAATAATTGCTAACAAATGCAACATTAACAATTTAATTAAGATTAGAATAATTACGATTAGTTATAGGACATATTTTTGTTTGCATCATATCTATCGCCACTCTTCAATGCCCAAAAAACCTGCTCCAAACTGCTTAGAGAAGTGAATACTTAACCCCAATCAAATAGCTATTCCAGACCTCCTCAACCTATCCCAACAAGTTAATGCTTAGAGGATGAACAAGGTACTAATTTATCGTCCATCCTCGAGACAGAGAAAGAAAGACAATTTAAATGACAAAAAAAAAAAAAGCCTGAAGTTTGTTATAGAAATGTCTCTATCTGTAACCGATAAACACATTGCCATGGGTTTATGTACAGCAATTGATACTAACAGTGATCAGTAGCAACTGTTTTAGAGGATGTCGCATTAACAAATACATATTAATAAATAAATAAAATCCTGACCAAATTACAGTTAACGTATCCATAGAACACTGTTATCTTAACTATAATAACATAGCTAGTGACATAAGACAATGGTTTCCATACTTTCTAGTTCCTTAAACCTGAAGCTTTATGCAGTATGCAATGAACACAATGATCTTGAAATCTTTGGATTCTTTTACTCAATTCTTTTTACTGAAATTATTTACTACTACAAAATATTTTGTTATTAGGAATGGAACTTTTATGAAGAGGAATACACAAAACTTCGCAGGAGGCTGACAGTATGTGAAGCCAAGCATATGCCAGCATTAGCAGGATCAGAGCTATTCCACTAAAAATAACAGTTATATTCAAGAAAGTTCAAATATTTACTAATTTAAAAGTGAAATATAATAGTAATTATCTGATAATAATAGTTTTATTAGCTTTTAAAAGGGTATTTAATTACTTAGAATTCTTTCCATTGGTTTGAATTATAAAAAACAAGTGTAAATTAGCTTCCATGATGAATATTGTTAATTTTTGACATAGTTTCCTTTATTTATTATTTGTAGGAGTATTATTTGTAGTTTTATATTTCTGTTATTCTAAAGTTGTCTTATCAACTATACAGATTGATTGGATGCATCCATAGGTAATTTTCTGCTAAGCTGTGACTAAAATTACCTCAGAATTAGACAAGTAAGTGCATGCTCCAGTAAAATTCATCTTGGAAAAAATAAATCAGGAAAAAAAAAACCCATAAAAAGATAGGGGTCAGTAGGAGGAAAAAAAAAAAAAAAGAAAAAGAAGAAGCTTTGTTATATATAAAGGTTTGATTTCCACAAGTGATACATACATATTCCCCATTAGCATCCTTGAGAGTTATACAGCAAAATGGGAAAATTGAGTCCTAAAGTTATGTAATTCTATGTGAGCTCAAAATGTGCTTCCCTATGAACTGTGCACAGCACATCTTCTGTTGCTCTGAGCAGAATTCAGACTTTGTGATTCCTTTAAAAAAAAAAAAACCAAACCCAAGACCAATTTCTTTGTACTTTACAAATATTATGTATTTCAAATAGATACTAAATACATGCTCTTATTCTCTTCAGCTATTAGACACACATTTCCACGCCCAATATTATTTTCCCAATTCTATTTATTTCGGCAGACTTCTCACTCTGGTCCTATTCTCCACTCCTCCTGATTCTTCTTTGTAATTCCCAAATCCTTACCACCTGTTTCCAGTTCCTGCCTTTACCTGTGTGATCTCTCACCTGGTTTTCACCTTGTCCATTTCGCTCATTCTCTCTCCTAGTCCATACTATCTGCCTGAAGTAACCTTCTTCACCTCTCCCAGTCAGCTTTCCTCTCCTCCCCACCTCCATGGCAGTTCTCAGTCCTCTTCCCTAACTTGTCTTTGTCTCTTGCACACACATCTCCCAGCTTCCCTGTCTCAAAGACTTGCTCTTCTGGTCTCCATCCTCAAACACTGTTCCTGAAGTTACCTCTTTAGCTACCCTCCGGTTCTTACTCCTTCTAAAATCTCAACTGGAGCTTTCTAACCATCACAGCATATAGGTCCCAGCACAAAGATCGTAGAAGACACAAGGTTTCTCATGTGACTTAAGTCTGGCCTGTAGCACACAGGCATTGGAGTTGCAGGGCCAGTCGTTCCTGCCTTGCCACCAGAATTCATTCCTGCAGTAGCGAATGTGCAATGCTGAGTTCTGCAGTCCAATAAACCTTCTAAGCAACATGTATAAACTGAGAGTTTGACCAAATCTGGGAAAGCACAGCCCTGACAAAGATTGTTCCCTTTAAGGACTTCAGGCCCTCCCTCAAAGCAGGAAGGTTGCACAGATTTGCAAACAATAACTCACCCGCGTTTAAATTAGAAAAAGACTAAATAATGTATTTTCCCCATAGTCCCATTTCTACAAGGAGCTGCACTATTCTGGTTGAAATGTTTTGCCTGAATTTTCTGCAACTGTTAAGGAATATTTGAATGTATCCTAAAGGACTATCTGAGGAACAGTTAGAAAACCTAGAAAGCAGCTGCCTCCTATTCCCATGTCATTGCGTAACTTCTTTTCTGAAAGCTGACATATAGGAATATGTCATTGTAATAGGAATCTAAATCATTATGACAGCTGATCATGAAATAAACAAAAAAAAGAGTAAAATAAACTTGCAGGTTAATTATAGCTGCTCTCCTACACCTGTTTAAAGAGCTAGGAGATTTAAAGACAATCTGTCCAGCCACCGATATCCAATACTAGCAAAGAGCTCTCCAGTTCCAGGCATGCAGGAAGAAAAATAGATATTGACATAGCAGAAGGTATCAGCTGAGAAACTGCTGAGGACTGTTATCATGTAAGCCTACTGTCAAGAGAGACTGAAGTGTTCTTTTCCAGCTGTCTAGTATATCACTGGTATCAACCCCTGCAAATTTATTATGTCTGGTAGTAGTTCACATTATGTGAAAACATCCATTCCTGCAACAGTATCATTACATGACAAGGATGGAAATATCCTTGGAACAACATTCCAATACCATAGAAGACAGTGATTTGTTCGCTTGTTTTTTTACAGCAACATTATGCTTTAATAATATTGTTAAGACTGACTCAGGGTTCTCCAATACAATGACCTAGCAGCACAGTGCCTACTACAGAATATTCAGTAAATTCCAACGGATAGGAAGTCCTAAGGGATTGCTAGGACCGAGTTTGATAAGAACATATTTTTCTGCACAGTGCTCTAGCCCAAATAATACAACATCATTTCAGGTCAATCAAATGCAAAGAAAAACACGAACAAAATAAAACAAACCAAACCCCCATGTTCTATTTCACAAGACTCAAGCCACAGAGCTTGACCTGAAGTGAAATAATGCCACTATATTTTGTATTATTGAAACTGTAAAAACAAAAAACTCCCCTTACTATTTAAAAAGGAAAATAAAAACCATCATATTTCAGAATTCTTGCTACCTATAACCTTTTTCTTTTTCATTGGCTGATACGTGTCACATTTGACCTGTATTTGTTTGTGATTCTCATGCTCCCAAACCCATGCGTTTACATAGACCAAACAGAACATTTTGGTTAATGGGCTTAAATATCTCTTTCTATAGTGTTTTCTCCTTCTCCATTAATTTCAGACAGTTCATGTAGCTCTCTTCTGTGGAACATTATACATTATTAATTTAGTCATTACAAAATACCCCTCTTTTTAAGGAAAACAGTCCAATATAAATTATTTATTTATATAAGTTCTGTGGATAGTTTCTTGTGAAACACTCTCAAAGGGATGGTGAAGGGAAATAAAACTTGACTTTTGAAAAGAAGCTGTGAAGGATAAGGTAATATAAACTAAAAAGAAACATAATCTCTTACCCAGAGATCTCAATCAGTAAGTAAAACCAGGAGAGATTTCTGTAGGATTGGGATAACATATAGGAGGTTCTGATCAGATTGGCATGGAGTGAGGTATCTAAGGATCACATCAGAGACTTAAAACTAAATGACAACAGGCAGGTAGCAGGTTCTTTTTTTAATAGCTGCTTGCCTCTCATTTCAAGATAACCAAATCACATAATTTGTAAATCCAGTTGTCAGGGCATGAAAATGTTGAGACTTCTGAAGCAGAAGTCACTTAGACATCTGGCAGGCAGGAATGAATGCTGCAGAATAAAGCTTCTCCGTTTCATTTCAGTAACATGTTATATAAAACAAGTGAGCAGGGACACCTTGGCATATAAAGCAAGGAGTGTATAAAAAAAAAGTCGTATAATTTAGCAAGCATATGAGGAACAGGTCACCCAATGACAGCTACAACAAAAGAATAATCCCGTAATGGCTCTTTGACAGTTTATTTTCAGCATATGCTTAGGCAGTACATACTGTTTATTTTCTAAGCAGCTTAGCATATGGAAGGTAAGTAGGATGATGATTATAATTCAATATAAAATACATTTAAATAAAGTTGGTGGTCTGACTTAAGCCCTTAAAAGTCAAAATATATAAGTTAAGACTCCAGCAACATCCTTAGCTCAGCTGCTATTCTTATTTTCTAAATGTGAAACAGTCTCTTATCACAGGCTGCCACACCACTGGACAATGTAGAATTGGTATGAGGGGAGAATTAGTTCCAGCAGCTCCTGAAGAACAAGAAGCCACACCACAGGCAATCTGACATAACTTCTAACAGGCCGTTTTCCACATATTTTTTCATGGTTGAAACAAGGATTTATACTTTCGTTTGTTTTTCTAGTATCTATTCTTTCATACCTACCTGATCCAACTCACTAAACTGTCTCAGTGGGTTGGCATCTCAGTAAAATACTATTATCTCTAATTTAGACAGGTGAGAAACAGAAGGATTATGTAGTTTGCTCAAGTTTACCCCAAAAAGTCAGTGCCACAATACAGCATTTTACCAGAGTCTCCTGAATTCCAGGTAAACCCTTCCAATCACTTTAAGCTTTTTGATGTTATAAAAAAATATTGTTTCAGGGAATAGATATAGGAACATGCCACTAGAGAATTTAAGGGAAAGGTGAAAAGAAACTTAATTCTGAAGATGAAATTGTATTGCAGTTTATTATTCCATTTCCATTAAATTATAACCTAACAAGGCATGAAACCATCAAGGCAAGTGCAGCATCATATTGCAGTTACAGAAGCTGGAAGGTGGTCCTCAGTGGCTTTGATGAACTATGATACTGGATTGAGTATCTGCCACTGTAAATATTAATTTAGGGATTAAATGTCTCAGTCAGACATTCAAGGCTTACACCTGAAGACTGCTGTTTATTACCCACTGCCACAATAAGAAAAATGGAGGCAAACCACAATTAATGCAGCTCATTAATATGTTTTAATAGATTTTAACTGTTTAGTTAATTAAGGGCCAGAATGCCTCGAGGTACAGACCTCAGAGATAGAAGGATGGGGGAAGGCTTAAAAGCGGGATACAGAATATAGGGATGGGGGAAGACTGGATTTTGTCAGGTATATATATAGTGTGTAGGATAAATGAGTATTTCCAAGAACCTGGAGTACAAATAATAGTGCTTAAAAAAAAATCAATATCACATCCTCTGCCTGTCCATAGGATGAACATTCATGGAACATTCATTTAGATAAGTTAAGGAACATTCATTTAGGTAAGTTAATGGGAGATTTGATAAATGCATGGAAGAATAATCCATCTTAAACACAACAAACTATCTCAGGCTCAGGAAGCATTGGAGCTGCATGTTCTTAGCACTGAGAATGCACACCGATAAAATCTGTGTGCTTGCTTTGCTCTTACCCTGTGGGCTTCCTTCTGAATCTACTGCTAGGCAGGATACTGGTCTTCATATGCATTTGATTTCTAATACACTGCTTTTCACAATAACTAGAGGTATTAGAATAAAATTAGAAAAAACATGAAGAGAAATAATGAATTTACTACTGTGATCAATACTCTCAGATCTCTTCCAAAGACCCTAAGTTTAAGAAGCCTGTATGATCCATCATATCTGAGAAGTTGTGGCAGTCCGGTGAAGTTCCCACTGACCGGAAAAGGGGAAACATAACCCCCATTTTTAAAAAAGGAAAAAAGGAAGACCCGGGGAACTACAGGCCAGTCAGTCTCACCTCTGTGCCTGGCAAGATCATGGAACAGATCCTCCTGGAAGCTATGCTAAGGCACATGGAGGACAGGGAGGTGATTCAAGACAGCCAGCATGGCTTCACCAAGGGCAAGTCCTGCCTGACCAACCTAGTGGCCTTCTATGACAGAGTGACTACATCAGCGGACACAGGAAGRGCTACAGATST
>JAYKAV010003162.1:145280-176205 GCA_035582835.1 Phoebastria nigripes
ATCTGGACCTCAGTAAGGCCTTTGACACGGTCCCCCACAACATCCTTCTCTCTAAACTGGAGAGGTATGGATTTGATGGGTGGACTGTCTAGTGGGTGAGGAATTGGTTGGATGGTCGCATCCAGAGGGTAGTGGTCAACGGCTCAATGTCCAGATGGAGATCGGTGATGAGTGGTGTCCCACAGGGGTCCGTACTGGGACCAGTACTGTTTAATATCTTCATCAATGACATAGACAGTGGGATTGAGTGCACCCTCAGCAAGTTTGCAGGCGACACCAAGCTGAGTGGTGCGGTTGACACACCTGAGGGACGGGATGCCATCAAGAGGGACCTGGACAAGCTTGAGAAGTGGGCCCGTGTGAACCTCATGAGGTTCAACAAGGCCAAGTGCAAGGTCCTGCACCTGGGTTGGGGCAACCCCCGGTATCAATACAGGCTGGGGGATGAAGGGATTGAGAGCAGCCCTGCCGAAAAGGACTTGGGGGTCCTGGTGGATAAAAAGCTGGACATGAACCGACAATGTGCGCTCACAGCCCAGAAGGCCATCTGTACCCTGGGCTGCATCAAAAGAAGCATGGCCAGCAGGTCGAGGGAGGTGATTCTGCCCCTGTACTCGTTCTGGTGAGACCCCCCCTGGAGTACTGCATCCAGCTCTGGAACCCTCAGCACAAGAAAGACACGGACCTGTTGGAGCGGGTCCAGAGGAGGGCCACAAAAATGATCAGGGGGATGGAATGCCTCTCCCATGAAGAAAGGCTGAGAGAGTTGGGGTTGTTCAGCCTGGAGAAGAGAAGGCTTCGGGGAGACCTTATTGTGGCCTTTCAACACTTAAAGGGGGCTTATAAGAAAGATGGGGACAGACTTTTTAGCAGGGCCTGTTGTGACAGGACAAGGGGGAATGGTTTTAAACTAAAAGAGGGTAGATTTAGACTAGATATAAGGAAGAAATTTTTTACAATGAGGGTGGTGAAACACTGGCACAGGTTGCCCAGAGAGGTGGTAGATGCCCCATCCCTGGAAACATTCAAGGTCAGGTTGGATGGGGCTCTGAGCAACCTGATCTGGTTGAAGATGTCCCTGCCCACGGCAGGGGGGTTGGACTAGATGACCTTTAAAAGGTCGCTTGCAATCCAAACTATTCTATGATTCTATGATTTGGAGGAGGGGGGAGGGGGGGTGTTTGTTTGTGGTTGTTTTTTTTTTAAGACCACACCAATTTTTTTTTTTTAACAGCTTCCGTTTTTGTCTCCCTGCAACTTTTTTGTGGCAATACCTTGACTTACAAGGATCTGATATGTTATAAGCTCAAGATTCAGGTTACCATGTCACATCATGTATATGACATCAGTATATGGGACTGAGATATTAATTGTTAATAAGAGACACAAAATGCTATTCAGCATGAATAAATTCTCTGTAAAGGAAGATTAGAAAATACAGTACCAGAAGTACCTCACTAGTACCTTACTGTTCTTGTAAGATCCACTTATATCAATAGACCTGCTACGGAGTATATTGCTCAAACAATGTAATGGATAGCATCAAAATACCTCCTTAAGGCCAGCCAAGGTTCTTCCCACTCTGAACAATATATTTGATCTGGTAAACTTAAAGTAAAAACAAATTACATACAATTTTTCCCCTTTCCAGCATTACATCAGAAATTCCTTTAAAGGCTTGCAAGTTCAATTCCAGCAGCTAAATTATGTTAAACCCAAAGTGCTTTTCCCTGTTACAGCATTGTTGCTCTAAGTGCAGACAGATTTTTGTTTATTTACCTATTTTTTATTTGTTTTCCCAAGTTCTAGGACTGCATGAGCTTACTGTTGCAAGCAGGCATGGTAGCAATCTAACTGATGGAGTCCTGCCCTCTCTGCTGGAGGCAATTTAATTTGTAAAATAAGGTATTTTATTTTACATTTCATATCCCTGAACTTAAGGCAAGTTTCAACAGTCTGCTTTCCCCAACAGATAACATGACGAACTCTTCTGTGAAGAGGTAAGAAGTTTCTGCAGGGAGACTCCCATCAGACCTCACTGCTGCATTGTTTGGAAACTTGAGATTTTTGCAGAGATTCTTAGTATCTAGGTGAATTTCACCTTTAAAATTAATTATTACACCTCAATATTTTTACGTTTCTCTCATTCACAAGAGCATTTGCTTATGGAAAAGCAGGTCTTCCACCATACCATCAAGATTATGATTAACTGTCCAGATCATGGTAAAATACAAATGCTCAGGGTGGTACTTTCACGAATGAATTTATTTTCAAAAGCATGTCTTTCCATCAGGTACATAGCTTGAGATACACATATATTTCCTAAAGAGGGAATACTGGATGCCATAACGAAACCACCAGATAGCATAATAACCTCCTTTCTTTACGCAGCTAGGTTGGAGGCTTTTTCTCTGTAATGTGTGATACTAACAAAAGAGTATAACCAACAGCAGTTACCAACTTGCTAACCAAGAGCACTTACCGACTTGCAYGCATGCTTTGCTATATTGAAACAGTCACTGGGAGTCACGCTGTGAAGTGAAAAGGTCAAATAAAGGGAAGGGGAGCAGGGGGGGAAGCCATAACAACATAGCCACTGATTTTGGTTTATTGATAAAAGTATCTGTTATTGATGGAGTCATCTCAGGTCATTAGGCAACAAGTGAGATATTTTTAACACTAATGAGACAGGAAACTTTGTTATATCTTGACTCTGAAAATAAAAACTCCAATCCTTATTACTTTATGTTAGAACAGAAACATGTACCCAGGCTAATAAACCTTTCTACTCTGATTTTACTACTTTGGCTCAGCATCAAAACTTTCATGTATGGCTGGATCGTATTCAGTAAGTGACTCAAAATATAATATATACCTAGTGGATGCACAACTACCTGCTTCGGTCTAACACATACCCTGTTAATTGACAGGTCAATGTACTGGTTTCTTTTTATGACAAAATTTAGTTTTACAATATCCATATCATCTTATTGTTATCCTAATAAAGGCTAAAAAGATCAAATTGAAGAAGGTCAATTAATGAATTGATGAAAACACAAATCAATCAACAGGACAGAGCCATAGGTTACAATACAAAAGAAACAATATGCCAATTCAACCTGACTGGTTTTGACACATTTATCTTCCACTCTTTTTTTTTTTTAATTAACAAAAATACAACAACAGACCAATGTTATATTCCTTTCATTAATCAAAACCTTACAAAGTTTCTGCAATGTTCGTATCTCTCTTGGAACAAAACTTTCCAGAAGCTCATTAAAGTCTGAAGACACCTTCAGTAGCCAGACCGTGGAASAGAACACATTTTTACTGGGCATCAACAGAACCTTGTCTGTCTCTTCCACACTATGGCAGCAGAATGGTACAGTTTTAATGCTGCCTTTGCACAGAAAAAGAATAAGAAAGGGAAGACCAGTGAAACATATGCTGAAATTAAAGTTCATATTAGTATATCTAATATATACTCCCTCCTAAAACATATATGAATGTTTGCTATGAATACCTGAAGATAATCGACACTATGTGGAAAGAGATTATATAATTAACTTGACTAACTACTTCCTGATGGACTATTTGGTGTACATCTTCTGGTAGTGTCGTGGTTTAACCCTGGCCAGCACCTAAACACCACACAGCCGCTCGCTCACCCCGCCACTCCGGTGGGATGGGGGAGAGAATCGGGAGGGCACGAGTAGGAAAACTCACGGGTTGAGATAAAAACAGTTTAATAATTGAAATAAAACAAAGTAGAACAGTAATAATAACAGTGATAACAACAACAACAATAGAATATACAAAGCAGGCGATGCACAATGCAACTGCTCACCACCTGCCGAACCAACGCGTGCCCGAAACGTGAGYGCCCGTCCCGGGACCCAGAGCCCTCCCCACCCTTAGTTTTTATACTGAGCATGACGTCACATGGTATGGAATACCCCATTGGCCAGCTGGGTCAACTGCCCTGGCTGTGCTCCCCCCGCCAGCTTCCCATGCACCTGGCAGGGCATGGGAGGCCGAAAAGTCCCCAGTGCGAGCACCACCCAGCACCACCCAAAACATCAATGGGCCATCAACGCTCCTATTATACCAAACCCAAAACACAGCACACCCTCCCCAGCTACTGGGAAGAAAGTTAACTCTGTCCCAGCCAGAACCAGGACAGGTAGCAAACAAATTAGGTTAACAGCAAGCTCCTACAGGGAGCACCTTGACAGGAACAGCACAAACAGATATGACACGGGCTCTTCAGAATAAAGTTTAATTTCTTTTGTCAGAAAGTTCAGAGAACTCATGAAATTAACTTAAAACAACAGAAAGACATCAATACACATCCACTCGGCTTCCTTGAATAGACATGGTGCGGATTTAGGGAAAGTATTCCCTGTTCAGTACTCTCTGAGCAGGTCCTTTAAGATATTCCACATGAAGAGGGTTTAATGCTTAATACCAGATTTACTCATTTGTAGACACTTGATGTCACAAGGGATTTTGATTCAGCAGAGCAATGCAGCAGTGTACTGAAATTACAATACAACTACTCTTAACAGAATATAGAAATTTTATATATATTCTTTAAACTATATATATAGAATGTAGAAATTATGTATTTTTTATATATATCCATATATATATTTGCAGATATCCTCTGTCTTGCCAAACAGCTATGGCACTTTAGCAGGGTAGGTTTTAAGGAACTCTTCTTGTCTACCAATATAGCTGCTTCATTTAAAGGTTTGCTGGGCTGTATCATCCTGCCAGCTTTGGAGATAACATTTTGCATTCAGGCAGCGTAACGCATTGCACACACAGCAAGGCTAGGGCTGCACAGAGAATGAGCTTGAACACTGGAAATCAAAAGGGTTTGCAGCCCAGCCACTACAACGCAGCATGCTGACAGCCAAACTCTAGCTCAGCGTATGTCGTGCGCTCCTGTTTGACACTGCATATTTGAGGTACAGAAGTTTCCTAAGGATCTACAGGGCCTAATCATTAGATCATACTCGTACAGCACAAACGCATGTGCATATGAATTTACTGTTATCTATAGGTAGAATAAATTCTATCCACACTACCTTTTGAAGGTGAGACAGACAGTAGATCAACATGTGCTACAGTTTTGCTGAGTATTTGTTCTGAAAGTATGTACCATATGAAATTCTGACTATTTGGAGTGATAGAAATGCATGTAGACACATGGRAAATTAGATGGCTTAAAGTTCTAAGTGAAACTGAAAATAGTTCTAGAACTCTGCAGGTACCCAGGATTTCCCATTTTAGACTTCTTTTCTCCCATCTTCTGATGACTTCCCTAAGGTTAAGTTCCTTCTCCCTCTCTCAGCTGGAAGTACTCTGGAGTCAAGATAGTATTTAAGAAGATACTTAGTTTAAGAGTTTATATAATTATTGTTGTGATTAGGGACAGTCTTTAACACATGACCATGTGCTTTTTTGATTTGATGTCATAAGCTGAAACTTCGCTATGGGGCAGACACCCATTGACACCACTTCACAGCCTTGGTTCCAGCCTGCACCCTGTCTCTGCCCTCCCTTCACAAGAAGAGGTGGCCATGCTGCGTGCCTCACCCTCACTCATCCAGGTCTCCCCTCAGAGAAATCCTGGGCAAATTAAGGCAAAGGCCCTCTTTTATACCCCAAAGCACAAGTATGCTAAGGACCGTACCTCTCCCTCCTCAAGTCAGGACACAGCTGGAACACTCATCCCAGAGAAGGGATTGCAAGGAGCAGAGGGGGGGATGCCCCTTATCTCAAAGGCTGAAACTACAGCACAGAGGAGAGATACACTTTGGCCTAAGAATACATTACTTAAAAAATATAATGCAAATGAAGAGCAAGAGGAACTATGAAAGCTCATCAACATTTCAACAACAAAATGATTACAATGTTGGATACCTCCTGGAAAAAACAGCTACAGAGAACGTATGCTACAGGGAACAGCTGCAAGGAGGTCACATGAGAGGTAGATCGTGACTTACAGTTTCCTTTCACTCTTTCCGATTATTTAGTATCTATTACCCAGATACTACGCCTGAGAAGAACACGAGCCAGATCTTTCAATTACAGAAATGTAAAGTGAAGCTATTTTGAAATGGAAGAACTGGCACAGTCGTAACTTATGTCGGCAAACACGGCTTAAAACCTTGACACCTTAAGACACTTTAAATTAAACTTGGAATAGGTCAGGTATACACTCAGGGTGAAATGATTAGTCTCAGATAACTCAATGCAGAGAGGCTCGCTAACACTCAACTAGCACATATTTCTTCTACCTTTTCTGTCTCTTCTCCTTGTAGGATCATAGACATATCCAACACAGATATACTAAAGCTGACTCCGCATGTATTTCCCAGAACCAGAATGTAACGGAGTCATGTATTTCCCAGAACCAGAATGTAACGGAGTACACTACAGAGTCCATCAAGCTGGCTAAATATCTGCTAATTGAGATCTTGAATGACACCTAGCTGTGTTAGCCCAGGAATGAATTTGAGCAGTGAACTATGCCTGCTCATTAAGCTAGCTGAGGTGATAACGTGGTACAGCTATGCCTCGTCTAGACATCAGTATTGAAAACAAATGGTGCTCTTTTCTGTTGATAAACCTCACTGGGGTTTCTTGCTCAGATGTCTCTATAACATGTTTCAGTAGTTGGTTTGTCTCTGAAGTAAGAATCCTTTAGGTTGGTCTATTACAAGTCCCTTGTGTAAATTTAGTTAAGGTAGAAATGCAGCAAATCTTCAAATCTGATAAATTCAGACCGAAAGATGTACTCTCTGAAGAAAACTGTCTGAACGATGCCCTAAGCCTCCATCTTGTGTTTCAGAATGGAAGTGGAATAGTGGCTGTTCCCCTCCAGCTCCCCACCCCGCTTCTTGTTGCACCTGATGCACTGAAAACACACCCAATCCAGCATGACAGCACTGTAATCTGTACCACGCTCCTTTTGGCATATGATCCTTACTTCCCTTTCACAGAAGTATATCAGTGTCGTGGTTTCATTTGCTAGATAGCATCTAGTCAGAGCCCTGCTCCAGCACAGCATGGATCTAATACCGCCCTAGGAAGGAACCGGAAAGGGCTTTTCTCAGAAGTGAAATTCTTTCACCGCCCTTAAGCACAATAGCAATACGAAAAGTGTAATATGTTTGGGAAGGGTGCAAACTATTTCTTTCAGTATGATTTTTCAGTTAATTCTCTGTTTTCAAATCCATGGCACCGCCTTTCTTCTTTTTCTTCCTGCAATCCTTTCATACTTCCACATCCTAACAGCCACAAGATGAAAACAGTACAAAACCTCCAGCATTCATGCCTTTTTTTTTTGTCTCTAAGGGCTTGTAGTAGGTGCACAAGTGCCTAAGAAAGCAAATATTCCTTCAAGATTTGGTTTATTGGTAATGAAAGATTACTAGTTAGACCAGAACACTGTTGGAAACAATAAAACTTTATTACGGTGTCTCCATATGTCCTAGACATTGTTGTCAGTTACTTTATTAATTAAATAATATATCTTTTTTACAGTATCACCTTAGAAACCATGACAGGGAAGTTAGTTTTCTAAGATTAGAAGGTTTTACTAAAAAAAATTAAATGTTTGACCACATTGTGCTTGTGAATGATTTAATTTTACCTTCATAGCATAACAAGTTTCCCTGCTGTGCAAGGGGAATTTATTGAACATCACTAGCTTTAGTTCAAAAGCACTGCTAATTCAAATAAAACCTCAATGTTAAATGAAAATGTCTTACTAAAACCAAACAACATCAATGCATGGTTAAATTTCATTTATCAGCAAATCCTATCACCTTACTCTATCTTTCACCTTCAGCAACTTCCAAACAATACTCCTCAAAGAATGGCAGTCTTTGTGCAGGCARCCTATGCTAGAACTGAGAACACTTTCTGTCCACAGCCAGAGGACCCACCACAATCATGACATGCACTAATTATGGCCACAGGGAATCCAACCAAGTTAATCTGTCCTGGGGGAAAAAACAAATCTCTGATTAAAAAGAAAAAATCTTTGTTTATTTGAAATGAATTCTTTTGTCTATTGTCATTTCTGTCCTTACATCAATTTAGATATACACAAAAACTAAGAAGATAAAAACTAGGTATCTCCAAAGAAATTTTCCCTCATGGAGGACTGTGATTATTTTTTGCTTTTTCCTAATCAGGATAAAAGTGGACTGCACCATTTCAAGCCTAGATGAGCTGGATCTCTTAACTTTAAGTTTCACTAAACTCTTCTCTAACTTCACCTAGGTTGAACAGAAAACCTCTGGATATCAAAAACATTACTATACAGCTATTGCAAAGCTTTATAAAGCCTAGAATATAAGAGGTGGAGATACTCAAGAGATTTGAAGAAATGTGGCTTGATAGAGTCAGAAGCTATCCGGGAGTAGATCCAGCAAGACCAAGGCAGAAGTCTAATATTCAGCGGTGAAAAAGAGTCAGGGTAGCAGGCAACATGGAAACAGAAAACAAAGCATTTCTCCCATGAAGAGATATAGAGGTAGAGCCACAGTACCAAGAGAAAAACAGTGACTGCCAAGAAGTAAATGGGCATGTATATGCACAGTGGAAGTTATGTGCAAAAGAGATCTATTAAGACTATTACCTTTACATTCTTGCACTAAACCACCTACATCTCCAGAAGGACTCGACCTTCTCTTTTACCTTGAAGCCCTTCACATTTTTATTTATATGAAGTTCTCAGTTGCCTGTAGTTAAACTACTCGATTAGATACTCAGTAATGCTGAAAACACAAGCCATTATAGGAAAACAAATCCGAAGCTGGTGCTACAGCACTCATTTTTAAAGTACACACTATGTAAAACACACAGAGGAAAGGACTGGTATTCTTCAGTGACACCTCATACTTGCAGCTGATCACAGGACTCCGAATATCCTCACTAGGATTTTATCGTCTCCTCAGTTATGTACAACTGTGGCCTCAATATCTTGACATTTTTTATTGCATTTAATTATTGGCTCTTGTTTAAGAAATTAAACAGGCAGATTTCAGAAGTACTCAGAATCTAATACTTTCAAATTATTTTCAAGGGAGTCTATCTAATTTTTTGAAAAATGTTTTATCAGGAATAGTAATTGGAAATTTCTGATATTCCCTCCACCCTCTTTTTTTCCCCATCAGAGATTTAGTTTGTCAAACACTCTGCTTAGGTGGTTTAGAAAGTGAAATATCACCAAAAATGTTCAAAATTTATTTCCTTATCAGGTGAAAGAACTGCATAATATTGAAGTAACAGTACCCAGTGTAATTCACTGTCCCATGCCTCAGTGGTTAAAAATACAAAATTTACATGAGCCACTTTTGAAAAAGAATACAAACTAATTGAGAAATAAATTAAATAAGTTACATGTGAACACAGAAGTAGGGTTACAATATCATTTCACAATTTCCTCACTGCTATGCAGCTGTTTGGTCTTATTTTATTTCCAGATAATGACCATATATATTTCTGCATTGCATTTTTTTTTTTAAGGAAAATAACAATTAGAAAGGAAAAATAGATATTATATTCTTCCGTCAAGACATGAGAACAATTATTTAACAGGGGAGTAAAAGGGGAAAGTATCCTTAAATAAAGAAGGAGTTTGAGAAGGAGAAAATCAACATTTTCAAATTTCTGTTCAGACAATGTTCTGTGATAATGTGTTACAGAATAAGAGCTACTTCTAATTGAGAGAAAAGATTTATTTAGATAGAATAAAAAATACCTTCAAATCTTGCTGGATCATGGAATAACACAGCAAAGAGTGAAACTGTTATGACTAACAATGTTGTTCAACAAGGTCCTTGAGCAAGAATGAGCCAGAATTTGTAACACCAGGAGAGGTCTTACCCTTTGCTGCCCCTACTCTGAGCTGCTTTCTCCTACCGCTGTGAGGCTCTTCCTCTGAATGTCACTGCCTGGTGTTTGCGAAGCTGCACGATGAACTGGAATAGCAAAATAACATGCACTGAGAAATAACCTCTTCAAAACAGTTTTAACCCAAATCTGTTCCCAGGGTAGCRCACAGCTGAATGAATGCCTGTGTCAGCACAAGGGAGATGTTATCAGAGAGATGCATGGAGGGAACAGCAAGACCCACAGTAGAACCAATTTATGCCAATTTAGGCTACAGAACTATGATGTCATCAGTCACCAGCCCACTTGACAGGGACAGTAAGAGCCTCATTTGATTGTCATTGAAGTCTATGAGACCTTCTACTTATCTGACCCTGAGTAACTTATTTATCTAATACTGTATATTTTATAAATCTGATCAAGAGTTAAGATTTTATCTAAGGATATGCCTATGACAAGGCTATAAAAAACCCCAGGTTATTAAGTGTGGGTCACATAAATCCCCATCACACATTTGAAAGGTTGCCCTTAGTAATCTGTAGAACTTTATACACTGGGCAGCTTGTAGTTTCAACGGAATTTCCTTACATTAAACTGTTATTTTCTGTTCTGTTCTTCAGCTTTACTGTATTTCAGGAATTATGTCAAGTTCAGCTGAGTATAAGTGAATACAGCTCCATTAACTCACAGATTTCACCACAGGTGATCATTGGTATTTCACTAAACTGACTGCTTTAGCTTTTTTTTTTTTTTTTTTAAATAAATAAAATGATACTGCTTCTTTCCACATATAAAGAACAGTTATGAGCTAGGTAGAGAAATACTTAAATGTCTTCACAGATGAAATAGCAGGAAGCATTCTCTAGGGAAAGAGAGTCCATTTCAACTACTTGTAATCCATTCAAAACAGCTGTCCCGATGAAAGGTTTGTACAAGAAAGCTACCAACAATGGAGCACAATTTATGCGCTTTCAGTAGTGCCACAAAACTGCAGGTGTCTGGAAAAATTAAAACTATATAACTGGAAGCATCACTATTGGATTTCTGCTGTACAAAACCTACTTTTCATACTGTTCTTCATTACTTCTGTCGGACTACATACACTCAACATATGGCCATTTTAAATGCAAATATTAAGGATATGAAAAGACATAGTCACATGTTGAATTTTGGATGCCTTCCAGGAACTAAAGTGACTTCATAATAAGACAAAATCACATCAGTTGCCCAAGCATAAATTTGCCTTGGCCATCCAAATATCACTATGCATTTGGCAAAATAATGTGAAACATGAAGGGAGACTTATGAGTGGAACTGTTGCCATTGCCCCTAGAGGAGGAAAGAGAACGAAGTATAATGGACAAGTTTAAAATGATGAATGGATTGATAGAAGAAAACGACTAATGGTATGTGCCACTGATCACTTTTGAAAGCAAAAGGTAATAGAAATTATCCAGAAAGTTTCTCTGGTCATGAATAATGCAAACTCACTTAGCTCAATAGACCATTTTACATTTCAACAAATCTGAAAGAAATGGAAAAAGAAAGAATAAGTGACAAAGTTTTTCTGTGGGATTTGATGAATCAGAAAAAACAGCCTAACTGAATAATGTAAAGGTGGGTGACAATAAACAGGACTGAAAACAGTAACTGAACACAATTGTCATCACTGAAATAAATACAACTTTAAAAAGAAACACAGATAAAGGTTAAAAATGCTGACTTAAGGTAAGGAAAAACAAATGTGTGTGTGTTTTTGGTTTTTGAGTTTTTTGTGGAGCCAAAAGGGACTATGAAATGTATGCACTTAGGACAAAATTACAGGGGACTGTGTCAGACCTGAAAGCAAAGACATCGGATCATGAATCTCTAAAATAGCCAAACTCCTTGTTCATCTCAGGTTGCCCTTGGGCTGGGAGAGAATTACCTAGCTATATCTGAATTGCTTCCAGGCTCCTGCATCAGTGAGCGTTCCCTGCCTGCACCCAGAGTTCATGCTGAAGTCCTTGGGGATACACGAAGCCTCTCTCATCTCAGCCCCTTTTTGTTCAGTAGTTTCCATGAGAAGAGGAACAGTCCTTTCACCCTGACAGCTGGATGACAGGTGCAGCAAGACACCTGGGGCGTACACATGCCAAGTGGCCCCAGCACAGCCGTAAAATATATTCTCTTTCTCACGTTCCTCTTTTTTTTTTTTCAGGTAAGAAGTTGATGATTTTTTCTTAGATATACAGCTCTGTTTGAAACAGCCTTTATGACTATAACATTATAGGTATGTGTCAGTGTCACATGTATCCCATAATACTAATAATTCATTTAATTACTATACAGATAAGTATTTTCTTCCATTTTTTCCCTCTCCAGAAAAATACTCTATCTTCCTGTTAAATTTTAACAATTTTGCACTGCTAGAATTATAGACAGATGCGGAAGAATGTTAATTGATATCTTTCTTTCTGCATTGCTTTGTTCTATTTTTTCTCGACATCTTTATGTTTATATTTTCCTTCAAAAATATATCTTTTTCTCACTGAGAACTGTAATTATTTTAATATACCTTTAAATACTATTTCTGTAAATATAAAGTGACCACCAGCTGTAAACAATTGAAAGGTTGATCCAAGTTTTAAAAAGCTTATGAGGTTTCCTAAGTTCTGACTTTCTTAATTTAGGCTTTGCTGAAAAAGTAATGTTATACAATGGAGCACTAGGACATAATTACGTTTTCTGCTCTGCTTTCCACAAGACTTAGCTCTCGACTCCCATAGTCACACATGTGCTACAAATCAAAATAAGATTTTTATTTATTATATTTCTGTTGAGCCTTTCACTTGACATTATTTAAAATCAATTTATAAACACAAATTCATTGCCCATAGAAAAGCATTCCTTGAATGTAGGAAGGCTGTTGCAACTCAAAATATTCTAAAACCAAACGCATATTTTTAAAAGACACATATTTGCATGTGCATGTGTGTACATGCATACACGAAATGAGGAGATTTAATTTGGACTTATGAGGCATTCATGTTTATAATAACATGACTTCTATGTGCTTTCTGTGTCTTAATCTTTTAAGATATATTCAAGTCATATTTTCATGGCTTTCTACATACACAAACAGCAACTTTCTATCCTTTATCAATCACAAGAGTTTCCAGTTTCAGGACTCTGAGACTTGCGAAAAAAAACACTGACAAAATTGCTCCAGGATCTCAAGAATTAGCATATTTTCAGAGAGAAATAGCAATAGATGAGGGCAAATCTGTACATGGGAAGAAGATACATCTCATCATCCTTGTCTCTAAATTGGAGAGACATGGATTTGATGGATGGACCACTCGGTGGATAAGGAATTGGCTGGATGGTCRCACTCAAAGAGTTCTGGTCAACGGCTCGATGTCCAAGTGGAGACCAGTGATGAGTGGCATTCCTCAGGGGTCAGTATTGGGACCAGTGCTGTTTAACATCTTTGTTGGCAACATGGACAGTGCGATTGAGTGCACCCTCAGCAAGTTTGCCAACGACACCAAGCTGTGTGGCGCAGTCAACACGCTGGAGGGAAGGGATGCCATCCAGAGGGACCTTGACAGGCTTGAGAGGTGGGCCTGTGCRAACTTCATGARGTTCAACAAGGCCAAGCGCAAGGTCCTGCACGTGGGTTGGGGCAAGCCCCGGTATCAATACAGGCTGGAGGATGAAGGCATTGAGAGCAGCCCTGAGGAGAAGGACTTGAGGGTGTTGGTTGATGAGAAGCTCAACATGACCTGGTAATGTGTGCTTGCAGCTCAGAAAGCCAACCGTATCCTGGGCTGCTTCAAAAGAAGTGTGACCAGCAGGTCGAGGGAGGTGATTCTCACCCTCTACTCCGCTCTCATGAGACCCCACCTGGAGTACTGCGTTCAGCTCTGGGGCTCCCAACATAAGAAGGACATGGACCTGTTGTAGCGATTCCAGAGGAGGGCCACAAAGATGATCAGAGGGCTGGAGCACCTCTCCCATGAAGACAGGCTGAGAGAGTTGGGGTTGTTCAGCCTGGAGAAGAGAAGGCTCCAGGGAGACCTTATAGCAGCCTTCCAGTGCCTAAAGGGGGCCTACAAGAAAGCTGGAGAGGGACTTCTTACAAGGGCATGTAGTGTGATAGGATAAGGGGTAACGGCTTTGAACTGAAAGAGGGTAGATTTAGATTAGCTATAAGGAAGAAATTCTTCACTATGAGGGTGGTGAGGCACTGGAACAGGTTTCCCAGAGAAGTTGTGGATGCCCCATCCTTGGAAGTGTTCAAGGCCAGGTTGGATGGGGCTTTGTGCAACCTGGTCTACTGGAAGGGGTCCCTGCCCATGGCAGGGGGTTTGGAACTAGATGATCTTTAAGGTCCCTTCCAACCCAAACCATTCTATGATTCTATGATTCATTATATAAACCTTCACAAGCTTTAACCTACTCTGTGATAAGGAATTTGGGGACTGGGCGTGGGTGGTGACTAGGTTATGCTCTAGCATCTGCTATTTTTCTGCGACTAAACTTTTCTGATGGTTTCTGACGTTCTCTTCCTTCTGACCCCCACCAATGCCTGTCAGGCTGGCTTCACTTTCTCACTCTTTGGTTGTCTTTGATGTAACAGCATGGTATGAAGTAGACTAATTCTATGTATTTGCTGTGAACTGAAACAGTCTGGCACTCAGCTGTCCTGAATGATTTTCAGCCTTTTGCTATGCCTGTCAATATTATGAAGTTTAGCATGACCAGCACGCATGCACAGTTCTACCCAGTTTGATAGTTCTGAATTTATGTTTCGATTAGTACCTTTTATTATTATATAATAAACAGTATATGCTGTTCAGTTGGATATCCTTATTTGCTAACAGAAGTAGAACTTAAAGTCATTGAAGGGCTTCTCCTACCAGCACATCATTAAAGCTAAGTTTTTTCAGAAACAACAACTTGGGAGGGACGAAGGAACGCACAGTGAATTTTAGGAGGCGCTCAGGAGAGCAGAGGTAAAAGGCCATGCAGAACAGAAGAATAAGTGAAAGCTAAGGGTTCAGGCGAAAAAATACCATTGCAGGCAAGTGATCAAGTGCCTGACCAAGTTTAGCAGTCTCCCAGACTTCTGTGGTGAAGACACTGGCTGTTCCTGGAAGTAGCAGTACACAAGGAGTGAGATGAGCTGTAATCTGCTTCAGTCACCTGTGATCCTCCTGCCGCACTGACTGTTTAAGCAAGGTTGTCTGAATGAAAGTGCAAAAGCAAGCCAAAGGAATTCACCCTTCCGCATCCACTAGAGACGTTTCATTCTCTCTCCCATTACTCCTCAAGTCCTCATGGGAGGAGTGTCTCCTCTTGCTTTCCCAGTTTTTAAAGGTAGAGGTATGTGAAGCATTAATTGCTTTACCTAGAAACTGAATTAACTCATATATTTGCGTATTTCAGATAAGAATTGAGTCCAAAATATTCAATGCTGGGAGCCAATTAAGGCTTTAATTAAGAATAAAACAGGAAAGGAATAAGGGATTCACACATTATTGATATTTCCAAAGCTCGAAGTTACATTTGCAGGGAGGTCTTTGTTCTGCATTAGAGAAAAAGAACTATGCTGAAACATTTCTCTCACAGTAGGAGCCTTTTGTCAATTTGCTGAAGAAATTATGCTAAAAACTACACAAAGGCAAGTTTTTCTTACTCTTCCACTTGTGTGAAAACCAGAACTAGACAGAATTAGATAAAATGAAAGGAAACTTTCACCTGAGAAAATCACTGCCTTCCATTAAGGACTTCGTCAATGCACATTTTAGCAGATTAGAAAAAATTCTGTTAGCCAGGGGGACAAAGAGACTACATACTAATTATTCCTTTTGATCTTCACTTGCAGGAAGACATCTGACAACTGTCAGAGATAAAGCTTACAATTAGGCAGCTTTTTTAAATAATTAAGTACAGGAACTGAAGCTTTCCCTAGACTTGCCTTTTTTTTTTTCTACCTCCGGCTGTATTACTGCAAAGCCAGCTGAGAAGTCACATCCAGTCATTTTCTCCCATTGCCTACACACAGTCAAACTGAAAGTCTGTGAATGAAACTGCAGTCCACCTGAGTCACTAAGGTGACTAAGTTACCACCATGCTAGGCAGTCATTTAGTAGAAATTAATAATCAGTGACCCTTCTAATGACTTACTAAAGGAAAGTCACTTAATTTGTTTTTACTTCTGAAAACTACACAGTCTGTCTATTCAACCATTAAAATCTCTCCTGATGATATTTACAACTAAAAAAAAAAAACCAACAACAGCAAAAGCTGAAAGGAAAAAAACAAAGGACTAAGATGACCTTGAGAAGGTGTTTTATTGGTCAGTTAATCCCAGCACACAGAAGCACAGTTCTACCTGCATTTGATCTGTTTTGCATACACTCCACATCTAAGAAAATATTTAGCTTTTATCTCAATAATAGAAACAAGCTAACAAGCACTAGAAGTTAAGTAATGCCTATTTCAGGAGCTGTCTTAATGACATAAAGAGGACTTACAGAGGAAAGCCTGGAGAGCATTCTCAGTGATTCGTTATGCTGAAGACCACTTCCAACACTGACCTTTGCTTGTGTTCCCCAGACCTACTGATGTCAACAGAAATCAGGAATGATTGGGTATCATCAAACCTAATTATCTTCCAAAATTTTTTACTATCTGGATTAGTACTCTTATTTTAAAGATGTAGATTTAAAATAAAGTATTATTTCTAGAAATAGATATAGCAGTACACCTGCCTTAAAAATATATTATTTTTTTAATATTCATGATGTGTTCTTCTTAGACAGAAGTCTAGTTAAATGAAATATTCAGATACCTCCAGATGCTTATGTTAATCATAAGAAGAAAAAAAAAAMCATAAACAAACTGTGAATCTCTTTAAAGTTGCCTATTGTGTAATCTTGAAAGTAAAAATAGGGTATATTTAACAAGAATTATTGAAATAGATGGTCAATAATGGGAATGTCAAGAATAATCAACAGTATGCAGTTATTTGAACTAACTTGCTGTAAAGGGTTATCACTTTTTTCTTCTTCCTTTCCTTAATCAGTTTTATGCAGCCTAACTTCGTAAACCCATGATTCTAATCAACCCTAGTTCTTCCATACAAGCCTGATGAAAAAATGGGCTCGATCCAAAACTAACTGAAATAATTGAATATTTTTGCCTATTTCAAAAGTTTTGGACCAGGCCCCATAAATATTATCTTAGTTTGATGATTTTGTAATATAACAAGAAATAATTTAAAGGGCTTTAAGATTGAATATTATGCTTACAGAGGAACCAACACATATGAAATAATTTTTTTCCAGATGAATAACCAGGAAAGCATGATAGTAAACTGGTAATCAGGAATATTAATAAATCTCATTATAATTGTGTGCACTATTTATTCCTGTGTTGGTTTTATGTTGGTTTTGGGTTTTTTTCTTTGGGAGAAGGGGTTGTTTGGTTGTTTGTCTACTGTTTTTAGAAGGATCGCAAAATCTTGACTTTTGTTAAAGTTACTTTAGCTCAAATGATTTATAAACTATGCTGGTTAGCCGTATTTCCTCCCCAAGTTTGATTGTTACAACAACAAAGGACAGAAATTGTTTCCAAGTAATAAAACTACTTTTCTTGCTGTCGTAATGAATTCTGAATATGGTACAAGTCCTCTACTTCTGTACTGAGGAAAGGGACTTTTACAGATTTGAGAAATAAGATTAAAATGTCTAGTTAATTCCATGGTAGCAGACCCAACTGTCTACTTCAAGGGGAACCCTACTTCTCACTTGCAAAGATCAGTCCTATTTGGATACCTTGTCCTTACTGTAACAAAGTGATAATAATCGTTTTATGAGAAGGAGCCACATCTGATTTCTTTCTTGAAGCTCAATTTCTCACAAAACACCCCGAAGTAGTGCTGATGTTCTACATCTCCAACAATAAAATGTTTTATGACACCTTCTCTGTGCACAGGCACAAATGATACTGATCTTCTCATGCCTCAGCTTTCTTCTTCCCAAAATAGGGTGGCCTTATCTATACCAACAATTAGGAATAATTCCTTGCTAACACTATATCACCTGAGAAAACACTGTCACTGGCTAAAACCTTGCTAGAAAGCAGGTCAACAGTCACACATCACTTTTCAAGCCTGTGCCACAGTCTGCAGTAAGTTCATTAGTACAGACATGAGCAAATCAGCTATGTTTCAAGAACTGAATTTTATCAATTAATTACATGAATTATACACAATGATACATTACCCAACTGAACACTCCAGCCCTCTGATTCTTTCTTTTTTTGCTTGTCCTGGTGATTCAGAATTTTCAGGGATCTCAAAAAATCCCAGACATCTTTTAAAAGTTATTTTCTCCGTAGAAGAACCCCTGAGGGAAATGAATCATGTGAACTGTGGTGCCTCTCCCACTGTGCCCTGTGCACTCTCCCTTGAAGGTTATATTTCAAAGTAAAAAATTTTTCAGCACTCCTGTGGTACATATTGTTCCTTGATTTATGCAAAAAAATACCAAGTATATTATCACCACCACTATTCTCCTTCATGTTCTTGGGAGGTGGGAAGGAAAGAAAAGAAGTCAATCAGAGGCTTCTGTGCTTAAGCAGCTCACAGGCTGTTCAAGTTCAATAACTTGATTCACTTAATACTTTTGAAGAGGTTCCCTTTTTTTTTGTCACGGACTTTAAAGAGAAGACATGTAGTCTCCTTCCAACTTGAACAAAAAATAAAGTTTTCTTTTCAAGCTTAGCTTTATCAGTTTCATCATCCTTTGAAACAGCCAAATTCTGTGCCCCGGAAAAAAAAATTAAATCATTCCACAGTAGAGGTAAAAACTATTGGATATTGTGTAGCTTGCAGTGATTTTTCTCCCAAGCACATCCTTAATTGCTTAAGAAGGATTATTAATTGCTATTACAAACTGTTCAGCAATCTTAACAGCTTATTGATGAAATGTTATCTTCTTGAGGCTCTAGACTTTGTTTTCATTTACTGTGTTATCTCTATGGTTCATTCATTATAATATTATATCAATATTATCCTAACCTAATCGAATAATTTTTGCCTTTTCCAAATTACTCTCTTCCCCTATACAAACAAAACATAGTACACCTATCACCTTATGTTTTTTAAAACACTGCAAGTTTGTGCATTTGATCCTATCCCAAACTTAAAATTCATTAATATGCCACAGTGCTTCTTTCAAGCTTTATTTATTTTGTTTTGTACCTTGTGTTAGGGAATGTTTAGTTTGTCCACCCCCTTCTCAAGGTTGTCCACCTGCCTGTGTACCTTAACAACTTCATACAGTTCAGTATGTGAGTGCTGGCAGTGTTCAGATATCCTTTTTCATGGCTGATGGCACTACAAAGTACTACTGGTGGTAAAACTAGAATGGGTCCAAACAAGAAGCTGTTCAGTTGAACTGAAGGTAAACCTGTGTCTGTAATTCCTAAGCACAGCCACAGTACAAAAAGACCATGCTAAACTCCTTTTTACTTCTGTCTTTGTTCTTTTCCTTGAACCTTTTTTCATACATTTTACCTGCACAGATTAAAGCCTTGATTCAGTAAAACACACCTACTGTAGCAAAGTATACATCCAATAGACTCCATCCAAAATCTATATGGCAGTTAGAAATACTTCCACTACCTTTAGCACTCAGCCTTTAGAATATTTTAATTGCAGCCAGGGTTTGTGAAGTTCAGCTTGAATTACGCAAAATACCATAAAAGAACATGACAAAAAAAGCACAGAAAATAATCAAAACCGAAATGTTTTAAGCAAAGCGAAGATTCGTCATTAACCAGCAGAAAGCTAGGATGCACAGACACTTTCTGTGTGAAAAGCAAATTTGTGACTGATTAGCATATTCACATCACAGTGAAAAAGTATGAGATGTTTATAATTTATATAATATACCTATTTTAATAGTAAAAAGATGAAGAAACAGCTTCATAGTTAACGAAGAAAGTAAAAATTCTTTAGATTTAAGACAAGAAGAATTGAAGTTTGGAGACAGACAGATTACTCTGATTACATTGCATATATTAGCAACACTGTTGCTCTTGTTCAACTCTGAGATAAGCTTCCTGGAGCAGTGTGATCTAGCAAGTAGGGGGGGRAAAGGACTGATACCAACAAACAAAAGTAATGATTTATTAAAAGAACGGCATCAAAATTGTCATGCAAACTACTGGTTTTTCAAATTAAATCTGAATCTTTAGAAATTGAGAGTAGGGATAAAAAAGTAGGATTTAAGCCATAATGATGAGTTCTGAAAATCTGACACCTTGCAGTGGCACCTTTGAACATCCAAAATTGCTAAAAAATACAATTGATAAGCTTAAAGTAATGGGATGAACTTATTTCCATGACAAATTTTACAGTTACCAGTTCCTCACTCATCACCTGTCCAGTTCTTTTAGGGATAAGTTAAAAATAAAGAAACGAAAAATGGTCAAAGTACCTTTGAAGCTATTAAAAATAAATAACCACCTCTTGGTATATGCATGTTCAGCTAACAAAGAAAGTACTTGGCCAAAAACATCCAAGCCAAAATAAAAACTTGAACAATAAAGGAAGTAAATATGCTGTGCTATAGTGTAACAGCTAAGTTGTGGGGCCTTTTACCCTATCCATCGTTCCATCTTCACCTCTCTCACTGCTTATCCAATCAACAACAAAAAAAATAGAATGAAGGATCTGTGTTTTATGTTGAAAGGTGCCAAACTTCATGGAGATTCAGAAGAAACAACACGTGTCTAGAAAGGATAACTACTTTTTTTCTAAAATGAATGTTTTTGCATTTGAGAGGTATTCATCCCTCAAGTATTAAAAAGATAAGCATTTATTATCTGGTTAATAAAAAGCGAAGCCGACAACATCAGGGGCTTTCAAAATAATTGTACGTGAATTTGATCAGCAGAATGTTATTAGCACTGCAAGATGAAAAACAAACAGGATGGAAACTTGCAGCATTTGGAGACATCATTACATTCTATTTTTGAAGAACATAAGCAAACAAATCTTTGTTTAAGATTCTGGTCATGCTCAGCTCACCAGTGTTATGTTAGAAGATTTTTAATTCTCTGCAAATACACAGGATAATAGATGTGTCCTAGAGGAATATGAGGTTACAGAGCTCACCACACTTGAATCATGTCTTTCATTTGGATTTGATAGAATTTCATATACGGGATTCTCACCTAACACAGGGAACTTTGCTAATTGTCTGAGACTGTACGCAAAAGATTTTGATACTTTTGCATATGTGTGTTTCAGTTAGTTCTGTTTCCTCCTCTCACAAAATACCTGCAGGAAAATTATGACTCCTTCAGGCATTCATTATTCAAAACTGTTCAAAGATTTCTCTGGTCTGAAAGCTTATGCTGAACATTTACAGTTGCTAGGTGATATCCAAGTGGTGGTCAGTAATTGTGACTGAAGACGTATGGCTTTCACGGCAATTTTCCATTTCCTGATTGGTGATCAAGAAAAATGAAAGGCAGATTTTGGTATAAGCAATTCAAGGTTTAGTCACCATCAATATACGACAAAGATATAGTGAATGTTCATGTTGTTATAATGCAGTTTCGATCAGGAAAATCAAGCATAAAAAAGGAGTGCTGCTGAAATAGATGAGTGAGTGAAATATTACATTTCAGTAAATATTTGCCAATAACTCTCTTGCCAGATTTCCCAGTTTTATGCATTAATAATGTTCTGATCTGTATGACCTCACTGTTATAAAGAAAATAATGTTCTAAAGCTAGTCTACACTCCATAAATTTTGCAAACTTGTAAAAACCAATGTATTCTTTCACTCCTCTTTAAGAATGTATACTTACTTACTCATTCATGCTTGCAATTAGGCTACATAGTTAGTTGTGGACTGAGACTCCTATCAAAGGTAGAAGAAAGACTATATGAAAATATGCTTCTGTTGAAATTTCCTGAAACTGAATTTTTTGTATGCATGTGTATTGGGTTTGCGTGGCAAGGTTTTGGTAGCGGGGGGGCTACAGGGGTGACTTCTGTGAGAAGCTGCTAGAACTTTCCCCTATGTCCGACAGAGCCAATGCCAGCCGGCTCCAAGACGGACCCGCCGCTGGCCAAGGACGAGCCCATCAGCGACGGTGGTAGCACCTCTGTCATAACATATTTAAGAAGGGGAAAAACTTGCTGCGCAACAGCAACTGCAGCCGGGGAGAGGAGTGAGAATATGTGAGAGAAACAACTCTGCAGACACCAAGGTCAGTGAAGAAGGAGGGGGAGGAGGTGCTCCAGGCGCCGGAACAGAGATTCCCCTGMAGCCCATGGTGAAGACCATGGTGAGGCAGGCTGTCCCCCTGCAGCCCATGGAGGTCCACAGTGGAGCAGATATCCGCCTGCAGCCTGTGGAGGACCCCACGCCAGAGCAGAGGAATGCCCGAAGGAGGCTGTGACCCTGTGGGAAGCCTGCGCTGGAGCAGGCTCCTGGCAGGACCTGTGGACCCGTGGAGAGAGGAGCCCACGCTGGAGCAGGTTTGCGGGCAGGACTTGTGACCCCGTGGGGGACCCACGCTGGAGCAGTCTGTTCCTGAAGGACTGCACCCCGTGGAAGGGACCCATGCTGGAGCAGTTCGTGAAGAACTGCAGCCCCTGGGAAGGACTCACATTGGAGAAGTTCATGGAGGACTGTTTCCCGTGGGAGGGACCCCACGCTGGAGCCGGGGAAGAGTGTGAGGAGTCCTCCCYGTGAGGAGGAAGGAGCGGCAGAGAAAACATGTGATTAACTGACGCAACCCCCATTCCCCGTCCCCCTGTGCTGCTAGAGGGAAGGAGGAAGAGAAATCAAGAGTGAAGCTGAGCCTGGGAAGAAGGGAGGGGTGGGGGGAAGGTGTTTTAAGATTCGGTTTTATTTCTCATTATCCTACTCTGATTTGATTGGTAATAAATTAAATTATTTTTTCCCCAAGTTGAGTCTGTTTTGCCCGTGATGGTAATTGCTGAGTGATCTCCCTGTCCTTATCTCGACCCACGAACCTTTCATTATATTTTCTCTCCCCTGTCCAGCTGAGGAGGGGAGTGATAGAGTGGGTTTGGTGGGCACCTGGCGTCCAGCCAGGGTCAATCCACCACAGCATGTAACAGAAAATGAAATATGCCTCATTTCCTTCAAAATCCCTCTCCTCTTTCACAAACCACCAGTCTTTTCAAGGTTTCTCTTAGGCAGACTACATCCATGCCTACAGCTATAAACTGACCTGGAGTTAGGGTCCCATCTATTTTTGAAACCTGTTGCAATTCTGCAGCAAACTGCATTACAGGAATAAAACAGCATCAAGGTTTTGAGACAATGAGAGATGCAAATAATTTGAAATCTTCAGTCCAGATTCTTCAATTGATTTGGGAGAGCTTCCTTCTGTATCCAATGATCGATCAGTAAATGGGCATTATACAATGATCAACTCACAACAAACCATTTCAGGAATGAAACCCAATTACACAGTGTTTGAAATAGATTAGAATAGAAAGAAAAAAAAGTATAAGCTTTCAGTGTTTTGCTGGTCAACTTTAAAAGGAAGAATAATAGACTGTGGTCTATAATAATGGGGATAAGGGATAATAAGAAAAGAGGGAAGCCATAAATGAGAACACAGAGAGACACAAACCTGACTGACAAATTATAAGGGAGGCAGTAAGGAGAACCAAACCTGGTCAGTCACACTAACTGATGAAGGTACAGAGAATGCAGGAATGCTTATTTCTGTATTACCTGATCTAGGACATTGCCAAATGGGATACTAAGGAGAAGGGAGAAGCCACAAACAAAATATGTGGTGACACAAACCTGTCAGACAAACAAAGGAGACAATGACCAGAAAAAAACCTGGTCAGTCACACTAACTCATAAGCTATCAAGAAACCGCAGGCAAACCAGGAGCTTGCAGCCGATAAGGATGCAAACCTGAGGGTCCAGCATGTTGCCGGAGATCTTGGAGCTATGCATAGTGATGGGGGAACGTGCAAGGGAAGGGGATCAGGGAGGAACAAAGTGGGAATAGGCAGACAGTGGTATGAAAGAGGTCAGTCACTTGCAAAATGGAGCTGGTCAGTTCACTTGTCTGACTGAGCCCTGAGCCTGATCCCCGCAGTCTGTCCTGTCTTCATGTTAAATCCCTTCTTGACTATCTCTGTGTAATCCCACTCTGTATCCTCAGAAAGAGAGAGAGAGATCTGCAGGTACTAAGTGCCAGGTACTGGGAGGACCAGTGTGAGTGGATCTGGGACCAGTAGCTGGAGTCAGGCCAGAGGTGCAGGCTGGGAACTGGTCAGGGGTGTTGGACAGACAATGGGGTCATGCCGGTACTCAAGGGATACGCTAATGTGCGTGTGTGTGTGAATTGCAAGAGTGTTGAGTGTGTGCTGTCAATAGTGAGCTTCAGTCTCTACCGGCCGAAGAGGAGGAGGGCACTTGGCTGTCTGTGTTTGTGTTCATGTCAGTCCTGCATGTAGGTGATGTTGAAGGCAGCACCTTGTCTGTGGCACAGCTGGCTGTGTCACGGCCCTGTGTGTGTCTGTGTGTGTCCTTTTCTAGTATCAAGCACAGAATAGGCTTCTTGTTATTTTCCCTGTTCATTGATTTCTTTTTGAGACTTATTTAGTATTAAGTTATCTGACACCTCACACAGAATTGAGAAACAGTAAAGACAACATATTAATAAATTCCTTAAATTATCAGAGTTCTCTCAGTCATCCCGTTGGAATAGGCTATCTCTGCTTGTATAATTACTAACTTGAAGCAGAGAGAGAACTGACAAAATCATCAAATACTTCCACCAACATTGGATGTCCAACTTGATTTCCCCAGGCTTAAAAAGTCAGAAATTTAGAGCAAACTGATAAATCATTAGACACTAAGATTTTCCTCACCATGGCCAGGAAGGTTAGCAATTATTCAATTTGCAACTTATCAACAGTTTATTTTTCTTCTTATTACCATTCTCTGCTTCCTATCTGGATGTCACATGTGCGTTCATTTCTATTAACAAAGAACAGCATCATATTGAAATGGAAGCAGCAACAGCCTCTTAGAAGTTATGTACTGTCTACTTGCAGTTTTACAAAATATTACTGAAAATTGCCCACCACACTGTCATATTAGCAATCAAGGAGATCCTGTTAGGGCTGTAAGAGTGTTGTGTCACTGGTATTCTTCAGAACAAGACATAGCTCAGCTACCTTAACTTGTAATCTACAGAATCTAACTGAAAATACAAATGTCAAATACAATACCTTTTTCCAGTTTGAACCTTGCCAATCTAATCATTGAAATGCGAAGTTAGAATATCCTTTTTTTTTAAACATGAAACTTGAAAAGGTGGAAAGGGTAAAATAAAGCCCTATTTTTTCACTAAGCTTAGAAAAGCAAGTAAAAAATGCTACTAGTTAGGTTTGGGTCCTTTCAGTCATTTAAAAAAGAAGTATTGGAAAACTGATGCCAAAATTGAATCAAAAACTGTATTCCTGCCTAATACATCTGAGTTCTATCATCTAGTGAGAAACTGCAGGGATGGGATAGCGCGAAAAACGGATTTCTCCTCTGCATCACAGAAGCATCTTGAAAGTGATCTGCAAACATTATATATAGCTCTAGAAACATTTCTACTGTGCTCCACAACTACTGCTGACATCTCTTGACTTTTCCTTCCTGAAATTTAAGACTGGCAGAAAATCCAACCAGTGCACAACATGAACACTGGAAGTTCAGAAAGGAAATAATGAATTATGATATGATCACAATATTCCAATCAAGCATGTAAAAAATACATACCAAGATTAAATATTCAAGTATTTCTAATCTAAGCATGGGTGTAAAAAAAAAAAAAAAACATGGAAAAACAGAGTGTGTGGCATAGATTCCTGCTTTTAAATTAAGATAGTGGTATATGATAGTGCTTGTACAAGCACCTCAGATACTTGGTGAAAGGAAAACTGTGGCACACATTAAAAAAATTACATTGAAGTAAAAAAGAAGGAAAATGGAATTGTGCAGAAAAAAAAAAAACAACCCAAACATGGGTGAATGCATCTTTTATATAAAACTGTACCAGAGAATTTCTATTGAATTAAATTTTAAACCGTAAGGAAAAACAATATTTATTCTTATTCTTGTCACTTATCACATGACACGTAGGGGAAAAACAATTCAGAAATAATGGAAGGGAGGCTGGAGAAGCTAATAATAAATCATCCAATATCAATTTTTAAAGTGTCAAAGTAGAGCCAAATAGAGTCACACGAGACACAGTAAGTGAATGTTAGACAATATTAAGAAAGGAATGGAAAATACCACTACCCCACTGACTCATTTCAAAACACATTCACTTTCAATGGTCTTCCATATGCAGAGACGCAAAAAGGACTTCAAATTCATATGAGATTCAGATACCTCAAAACCAGAATACAGATCCACTTTAAATACTCAAATTATCTGATGTATAAACTATGCTGGCAGATACGAAAAGACAAATGTGAGACCCATATCCTCCTGGAGAGCTGACTGACAGTCAGAAGAACACCTTGGCATCTAAAGCAGTACCAGGTGCCTATGTTTATACCCAATCCCATCCATCACGTCTATAAAGCTCTGAAAACAGTAGGTAGGGAATGATTATTATTCACAGCTTCTCAAATATAAGATATGGGCTTTAGCAGGTAGTAGATTTAAAGACAGAGAGTAACCAATACATTGTCACACCTCATGTGCATGCGTGCAGCTCATGCGGCTGCTGACTGGGATGCCTCCAAGTACACACCAGCTGTCCTCCTCTCGCCTCCACCGGATGCTCACTCTTAAAATGTAAATGCCACCATTAAGGAGCTGTGGCACAACTACTGCTGGTTATAGGTTAGAAGACTGAAGGGTACTTCTCAAGGAAAAGAAGGAAAGAAATTTGAGCTTAGAATATTGATTGCACTACCTTTGCRTTTCCTACTGGGGATACTTCAGGGTAGAAAAATTGAAGTAAGAATTTACAGGACTGATGACTTTTTGTAAATTAACAAACAAGCACAGAACGGTGAAGTTCAACTCTTTCTGTCAAACAGAAATATAAATAATTGACTTCCTCCATCTTATAGCAGTGTATTAACACATGAATGAAAAGGCACTGCAACTGTTCAGGGATGAGCCGTCTAATTCCCATGGTCACTAGATGATTCAGATGTGAAGTTTCATTTTTCAAATGCAGCTCAGGAGCCTGATTGGACAAATCGATGGGGAATTCACTTTTAAGTCACTCTTCTATTATCTTTAAAATGGGACCTAGGATATTTTTGAAGCATCTGTTGATTTAAGAATGTGGAAATTAAAAATACTGATCCTCTCAAAAATACTGACACCTAACCAACACTGCACCATTGATAGGGAAGGAAAGGTAATCAAATCTATCAAATCTACATCATTACAAAGCATTTCCTGGAAGCCTTAAGCTGAACAGTGATCCTGATGAAGCTATTCTCTGCATCTGAGTCTAATTCTTTATCTACTACACTGAAAAAGATTTTGCTGACAGAAATCTTAAAGATGAAAACATTGGACAACATCTAAAATTTTCACCATACGGGAAAGTTCATGGCCTCCAGCAGTAAAACAGGTCAGATGAACTGCAATAATAACCTTGCAAATCAATAAATCTTTTAGGTAGAGTATTTTGCAACTTTGGCCTATACCGTGTGATGCACAAAATATATTTTTCTTTCCTGTTACAAATGAATCATTCTAGAATCCCATTAAGGTTATATTACTGTACAGAAAGTAACTATGGCACTAAATTATTAGTCATCAGAGTCTAAACAATTGTGATGAATTGCAACATAGATTTTGACTTCTGGTAAGATTTCACTTTATACAAATTCCCTGAAAGCAATATATACTTATCTTTATTGATGGAATCTGTTTGTTCTGTTCTAATAAAACAAGCTTGATCTGTCCTTACACTAAAAAGCAGTTGAAGAGCAACAGAGTAATACTACTGTAATATTGCTGCCAACAAAGTCATAATAGGCACATAATACCTGAAAATCCACTATAAAAAACTGTGGACCATCACACCTGTTGCACACACACTGAGAGCAAATACTGCCCTTGAATTCTGGTGACTATTTTGTCTTTTTTTTTTTTTTTTCTTCAGAACTTCATATATGTAAATTATAATCTTTCATTCCCATCTGAAGTATATTCAGGCACAGAAGTCAATGGTGTTGATAAATCCAACCTTCTGAAAGGCTTCAAGCTGTTTTGGTGCAGAATGATTTTTCAGAGAGTGTCTGATTCCAGCRTTGTGTATTACTACCAAACAAGTGCCAGATAGAATGAAAGACATATGGACTTGACTTTTCCCTATTCTATTATTCAGGGTGCTTTTCATGAGGGCATATTTTGTTCCAGATCTTATTGATTCATGTATTTTGAAGTATTACAAGTTCAGCCTCTAACAGCTCACCCCAACTTTGAAGTTCTAAACACTGGCCTGTTGAATGATACATTTAAGACCAAAGATGGACAGAAGTGCCAGTGACCCTGACATCATGTTTAGGAGTTGAGTTAGAAGACCTGCAGTGTCTCTTCAGACAAAAGAAGAATTTAATCATTCCTCATGGGAAGAGATCTTGGAAACAGCAGCATTTTTCCCCTAAACCCTAAACAAAACCTGAATTATTTGGAGGACTGACATCCTGATGAAAGATCACTTATGATTTTACATTAGATTGTTATTAAAAAACCAGTAGTGTCAGGAACTCAGGACTTCACCTAAACTCCCAGTTTTAGGTGACTACTGAAACAAGTAAACCCCAGTATTACACATACTCTTCCTTTTTGTTTTCTTTTTATCTCCATATCACTTTTCTTCTACTCTACATAGAAGCAGAACCTTGAATAAGAAGGGTGCAAGATGTCTCTATCCCCAAGTGACTCTAAAATTGGTGGGAAGGATACTCAGTCATCCACATGGCGGAAGGCGGCAGGAGGTCTTACATCTGCTTGTGTTGTGAGTTTTCTGTTAACTAAGTTTAGGTCACTCACACAGATTTTCTGGATCACCATTCTTTAGTGTGAAATGCTCATCTTATACCATGTAGTTTTCTAAAATATACAAGACATATTTGTAAACTAGAATTTGTAACAAATATATTTATCTGTTGAATTTAGCCTCTCTTTTTATTCTCCTAAAGCAACTATACAGCTAGCATATGCAACCCTCAAATTTATTTTATATTTGAAATTGCTTCATAAGGTACTTTTTGTTTTCCACTACTTCAAAGGCATGCACAGCTTATGAGAGTTTCTGAACAACGCAAGTGGAAGTTTGCCATGTGGTATTACACCTGTTCCCTAAATGAGTGACAACAAAAACCAAATGTTTTACCTGAATATTATTTCCCAATGTTTTATGTAGAGCAGCAGTACTCCGTCAAATGAATCATGATATACAAGTACTAGACACGGGACAGGATCATACGTAACACAAGTTATTTTCAACTAGAGTACATATCCATGGAAGATTTACTTGCACAGCTCTACATCTGAATTACACTTTTATACATTAATTATTAAACTGTGTTGCTTCTGTTTCTCCCCTTGGTCTTTTAACACTGGAAGAAACATAGTATGCAGGTTAATATACTATGCTTATATTTTCTCTACATTCTTATCAAGGTATGTAGTAGCATAGGTATTTGCATTCATTATCATAGAGGTACAAATTGATTGTATCAGCCTAGGAAGACCATTTTTAGTTCACGTAAAAAGAATGTCAAGAAATAAACATTGCATCACTGTGACACAAAAAACATGGTTTGAAATTAGTAAGAAAATACTGAGCATCTTTTAAACCACTGATACGTAGTTTAATTTAAACAGATCTTGCATTCACTTTTTAAAAGTTTGGGATTAATTCTCATTTATACCAAACTAGTTTAAATGAGAGGTAGCCTAACAGATACTACTTTTTGCAATTAACTTAAAAAGATGGTTGAATAGTGATAGATGGACACATTACTTCAGCATAATAAAGGTGCATTAGCTTAAATGAAAAGCACAGCCTTTTGTGTTTCTTAATAGAACTAAAATATCAAGGGAGAATGTCAAAATTCAAATTTACCTGAATGAATGCACCATTTGACACTTAATGAAGTGCAAAGCTTGAGGAAGTTAGTGTGTGAAGATACTGATGTGAGGAAGTTAATACTGTGCTTCAACAATGCAGTTTCCAGCACTGGGAGATACTTTTCTTTTTTTTTTTTTTAGACTTACTGTACCAATAAGGTCATGGCCATGCATATCTAAAGGAATTTTCATCAATTTGGCAGCACAGGACAAATAAATATTATTTCCATATTTAGTGTATTTCCTTGTTCTCCATCTATGGCAGCTATCATTCATAGCATCTCAGACATGGATAACTGGAACAAGCTTCCAGAATGACAAAATCCATGGACCATCATTGACTTTGCAAATGAGTATTTATGGGAGATGTTTGAAAATGACTTTTGATCATAGACTTCAAAAATACATGTTGAAATTCCATAACACTGGCACTATTTCTGACTGGCCCCTCCTCTAAGCAAGATTTTCATGAATACTGAAGTTGTAGCTTTTTCTAAAAAACAAACAAACAAAAAACCCCAAACTAAAGGAAAACAGATGCATGAGAATGTCTGCAGTCAGTGGAAAACAAATTTTTAAACATCAGGTAACCTAAAAGAAAACTATTAGCCAATTTATTAGAAGTACTCTCTCCAAGCCACTCTCCATCATTTATCAGTGGTGCTGGTTAACGGGGGAGGTCCCGGAYGACTGGAGGCTTGCCAATGTGACGCCCATCTACAAGAAGGGCCGGAAGGAGGACCTGGGGAACTACAGGCCTGTCAGCCTGACCTCGGTGCCGGGGAAGATTATGGAGCGGTTCATCTTGGGGGCACTCACAAGCCATG